>OY987221.1:8703289-8852411 GCA_963920805.1 Primula vulgaris | reverse complement strand
GGAGGCATCGTGCATTATGCAACAAACATACATATATATTCAAAGGGCAAAGCCAGAAGTGCCGAATTTACATAAAAAAAATATTCCAAGCGAAAATTTGAGATTTTTCAGATAACAAAACCAAAAGAGCTCATCTTTTAAGCTGACCAGCTTAATAGAATGCAATTTACAAACAAATAAGTCAAGCTTAAAAGCTGAAATCAATCAAACCAAGTTTTACTTGGATGCAGCTTTTAAGTGAATAAGCTGGAATTTAAGTTTCGAAAAAGGGTTCATCTTGCTTAAAGTTTATAGCTTTTTGAGGTCAAAACACTACAAAGCCTAACACTTAAACTGGTTAACCAAGTACAGTAGAGATTTTATGAAGGAAAAAAAACTGCGCTTAAAAGCTGCAGCCTAACTACAAACTAACACACCCCTCAATAAGAAACAACAAACATGATAATGACAAGTACTAACAAGATTTCAATAAAAAAAAAATAATGATTTTGGTACAATCTTTTTCTGGGAAAACAATAACATAAATGAAAATGATGAGTAGAGATATACTCACTCCTCTAACACTTCTTATTTGTCCAGCGTTTTCATTTTCACTCCTCTCGAGTGTTTAGAAAAAGTGTAAGAGGAGTGAACACTACTTTGAAAATGATCGTATTAACCATTAAATAATAAATATACATAATAACTGAATTCAAGACAGTATGATATATATATATATATATATAGGCGTTGAATAGACACAGATATAGCCATGGGTTTTAAAGGTACAAAAAGGCTTAGACTGCAACACAAACGCCGTTGTTTTCGCAAGTGCTTTGGGGCATTTGCATCATGCATTACACAACACACATGCACATATATTCATTTAAATTGCAAAGCCAGAAGTGCCTAACATACATATAAAATTTATTTCAAGTAAAAAAAAAACCGTTACGAGGTGTCAAATTATCATTTTGACCAAATTATAGTAAAAATAAATGGTAAATAAGTACAGAAAAACATTTATAATTATACGGGTTGTGACAATTGTTGTGGCGTCGTCCCATGGCCATCATGCTAATTTTCTCTGTATATAATTTACCTAAGACAATTAAAATAATGAATTTTTAAAGAGAGAGATAGAGCTTACTTTGAGGTTATGAGGTGAACAGAGAGTATGAGGGTGAATATATATATATATATATATACATAAATATATGGGAGGTATAAGAGGGGTTTATGAAGCCCTAGAAAAAAAGCCCAAAACAGAGTAATGATCAAGTGTAAAAACCGGAAGCAGGGTAGCTGATTCTGAGTCTAGAGTGACTCAGATTCCACATTCATTGGATATTGGTACAGTACATTTCATATTTTAACCGTAGTAATATCCAATGGTTGTGGACTCTGAGTCTGCATCCGTAAAAACCTCTTAAAATGGTAATATATGAGTACTAGTTTTGACTGAAATTCTTTTTGGGTACTATAGTATTGGTTATTACACTGACAATTCAAGTTTTAAAGGGATGTAACAAATTTAACCCTCATATTGTATCTTTTTAGAGAGGCTGAGAAGATAGTTTTGCTAAAGGAGGGGGGCTAGTTCATTAATTTTTTAAAAATTAATCAGTACACATAATTTTTTACTTTTTTTTAATCATTTTTTTGTCAAAAGGGGAGGTTGCAACTCTTAACGGTCTCCATCTAATACTTTTTCATCTTGTTGTGAACTTATTATTTCCCCGGATTATGAAGTTTTTTGTTGTTGTTAAGACTTAGTTTTGATGATTGGTGGGTTTGTTTCCAATACCGAAAATCTTAATCATGGCGAAGTAGGAAATCGCAATAGTTACAAATTGACCAAGAGTTTACCTTTTTTCAGAAACTTTTAAACAATAATTTTAACAAATTAAAACAAATTGTAAATTTATATAACATGGTTATAAAAGTTAGAAACTGACTTTACAAAGTCAATTTCTATTTTTAAGGACTTTTTTGAACTTTTCTTGACATTTTAGAAATTTTAAAAAGGTTAACAAAAAAGGGCTAAAGTACAAAAAATAGACAAAACGTGTCACGCGTCGATTTCCCGAAAGGGACGCCAGTGTGAATTGTTGAAAAGAAAAGCATTTAATGGACTAAATAACAATCTGTATAAAATAAAATGAGTATCGAGCACATAATTTTAAAAGAAACGCAAACCGCGTGTTTAGAAAATTTAACTATTTGCTAAAACGGCTATAACTTGAATAAGATTCAACTATCAAAACGTTTGAAAATTTAAAGCAAGAAATTACAACTTGAAATTCACAAAAGTTTCCGTCCCAAATGCTCGTGCTGCCACGTGTCCTAGTCCGCAACGCTAACCTCTATCGGCACCTGTGGAGTGGTGGTGCAATGGTGAATTCTACGCCAATACATAAACGAAATATATACGAAAATAAACATGTACGAAAATGTATATGTGAGAGAAAGTATAACGTGAGAAACTTAAACAGAAAAATAATGGTGTGATGTCATTGATATTTGAGTGATAGTTATATAGTAGGAGTAGTACTAAGATAGGGAGAAAAATCTATAGCGAATCTGAGAGTTTTTCATTAAGTGTTGAGTCTTGTATTGTTAACTTTTATAATATCATAAATCTATATGAGTGCCCAGGAGACGTAGCCCATGAAGTGGGTGAATTAAGTTGTTAAACGTGCGTATAAATTTACTTTCAAGTATGTTTAATTTTTTGTTAAGTCCATCTATTCAGTTGGTTGCAACTGTGGCTCGCACTGTAGTTGCAACCTAACTGCGTAACAGCAACTAAAACAACGGATAAGAATTTCAGCACCCGACTGTTGTTAGTATAATTTGGTTAGACCTGTTAGTAAAGTTATAAACCTTTTCTAAGGCAAACTGAGCATCAAACTCGAACTCACAATCTCTTCACTGCAAGGGAGTTTACTTAACAACTCGGACAAGTAAATTATCATGTTAGATGGGGGTTTAAGTAATACAAATATCCTTAATTTTTATGAAAAATCCTACATAAAAGAATTGTTTTTTAAAGTTTATGGGTGGCCACGGCCCCTCTAGCCCTGGCTGGATCCGCCCCTGCCTATGTCTGAGCACACCATTTAGAATTCTTTTTTTCTTGTATAGCACTAGTATTTCAACTATTCTCGAGTTGCACATTTGAGAATCTGCATCACCCTACAATATTATCTCAGAGCAAAATAATTAGAAAAAATCGAGCTTTTAAGGGAGAAAAACAAACCTTAGAGATGCAACTTCATTAATCGATCATGAGCATGTGCTTTTCAACATGAGTAATAGAAAAAAGTTTGCATATCCTTTGAGAAAAGTTTTACCCCTTTGCATATCATGAGCTATGTGCTTTTCCAACATGTGTAATAGAGTATTTTCAAAGGGTGCATTTTTTCCAATACGGAAAATCTAAATCCAATGCAAAGTCGGAAATCTCATACAAGTTGTAACTCAGATTTTCGACTTTGACCAAGATTTGACTTTTTAAAAAAAATATATAAAATAATCAAAAAAATTATAAAACTTTAGAAGTTGGAAAAAGAGTTTCAAAATCTTAAGTCATTTTTATAATTTCAAAAAAAAAAAAAAACTCAAGAAAAATACAAGAATGAGATTGTAAATTTACAAGGTAGAGTTTAAAAATAAATAAATAAAACTCACGTTTTGTAACGACCCGGATTTTTAATTAAAAGAAAAAGAGGAAGCTTTAAAAAATATTAGGACTTATTAGCATTTTCTGAAAACTTTAATTTTTTTATAACAAACTTATTGAAGGTTTTGGGACTAAGGGGTAATGATTAGTATTTGAGAGACTAAAAAGAAAAATACATTTTTAATTAAAAAAACAAACCAAAACTCTCCATATTCAGTTTTTTTTTCTTCCTTTAACGTAAAAACAAAAAAACCACTCCACAGTGAGAGAGAGAGAGAGAGAGATAACACACGGCAGAAGAAGAAAAGAAAAGGAGAGAAGAAGAAAAAGGGAAAAAAAAGGGAGGAGGACGAACCCTAGACATCCGGAACAAATTTTGCTCAAACCCTAGTTTTCTTTGCGGCTTTCTTCAAATAAGGTAAGGGGTTTTCTATCCAAAATATACTTGCTATATATATGATTATGATCATGTCATCGGTTACGTATATTAGCAGATATGTATATATTATCGTTGTAAATTGTTGAATGAATCATATTGTTGGGATTTTTTTTTATGATGCGGGTGTATTGCTGAATTTTATGTTTGTTTGGATGGTTTTATTAAATTACGAATTTGACATTATACCGTGTTTGAGATTCTTAGGGTTTTATGAGAAATTATGGGGGTGACGTGATTGTTAAATTGAGTGAATAATGGTTGACTTTAATTATGCGTGACATGTATGGACCTGCTATTATTTATAGTGATAGTAAAGCTGCTTTAGCCCTAGCTGTAAATCCTGTTCGTGAGCGTACTAAGGATGTGGAAATTGATTGCCACTTTATTAGAGATAGAGTTCAATTTGGGCTTGTGCATTTACTACATGTTTATAGCTCACACTAGGTTGCTAATATTCTCACTAAGCCTTTGACTGCTCAAAGTTTTGGGTTTCTATTGTTTAAAATGGGAGTTTTGAATCTTATTAGTCAATCCTCTCCATGTTGAGGAGGCGTATTAAATATGCTGGGCTAAATGTGTTAGTTCTGGTGTTATAAGAGAGTCAATTGTAATTAGTTGTTACATTTCATACTACATATACCAAATTGTAAATACGCTATGTAAACTATAGGGACTAAACTGTAAGATACGGTTAGCGCAATTATCATTGTATATCACCTGTAACTCGAGCTCATTTGAGTTTTAACTGAATAATAAAGATTTCAGATTATTTCTCGCTTTCTCTCTCTAGAATATGCGACTCCAACAGGCAAACACAAGAATTTTGACTTGTGAGAAATTGATTAAGACAAGTATATGCATGCCGATTTAATGGGAAAAACGAAACAATTAGGCAACATGAGAGGTTTATTTGATAATTACAAAACGTTTCCAAATTAACATTGATAATTTAATACAAAGCATTAAAATTTTCAACATTTTCACACCTTTATTGTAATAGTATTAGCCTTTATTTATATTCATTGCTGGCTAATTTAACAGTTCAATTTTAACTTTTAACACTCACTCAAACAATAACATCAATACACACTGTTTATAAGATGAGTTCAATTTCCATACATCTTCAATCATGCATGTTCATTAGCAATCTCTACTAAACAATCACTTACGTCTTCAGGTTTGGAAAGCATCGCCATGTGATCTACGCCCTTGATCTCCTTGACGTTTTCCAGCCCGCTATTCTCAATCATCCATCGTTGGTGTTCTATGGGTATAGCTAAATCCTCATCGCACATCACAAAAACCCGTTTTACCGAGCCATAACCTTCAGATGAGAAACTTGGTTCTTTTGCTAATTGTTCGAGGAATAATGAGCTTGTCCTTACTAATGTTGTTGCTAGAGTGTAATCCTACAAAGTCATTGAGCAAGGAATTGTACACGTTAGAAGGCAGAACTCAAGAAGCATTATTATTATTATGCAGAGTGGTGAAAGACTGAAATTTGCTAGTGTAGCAATCGACAAACCTTGGAAAAGAATACTACTCCCCCTAAAAGAAAATATATTATTGGCAACAAATTCTTGCAACAAAGTTTTATTTTGTTTCCAAATTGTACACTTTTGGCAACGTAATTACGTTTCGTTGTTGAATAGGATCTTTTGACAACATGCGGGCTTTTGTTGCGGTTCGATGGATTTTGAGCAACAATTTGAATAAATTGTCCCAGTAAAGGTGGTGTTTAACAACGATGTTAGGGCTTGAGGCAAATAAGCATTTTTCATGATGCCTAATTGTTGCTAACTACTTTGAGCTTCTTTAAAAAATTGCTATCCAGTTCTTAAATTTATTGACGTTTGCCTACAAGAATGAGAAGAAGAGATTTACTTGGACGGAGCATAACTGGTAGAGCCTCTGCTTCAGAAATTCGAAACCGAAAAACAATGAAGTTAAGGGTTCTTCAGGGGTACCAAAGGGTTCAAGTTTGCTGTCCATCCATGCTTCTGGTGGCATACTTCCCAACAACTAGAAAACAATGGTAAAAAAATTTTCTGTTAGAAGTAGGGGTGGGTTAGGACCCGTGAAGCTTAATACATGTCCCAACCCGATTATTTTTTTTGAGAAAAAATTCCGATCCCGACCCGACAAAATTCGGGACCCGGATTTTCCGTGACCCGATTTTTCGGGACCCCGTAGGGTCAGGATATGTTTATCCCGAGTGTCCCGACGTATTTTTTTATTTACCGACAAGGTTATTTTTTATTAAAAAATTTCATTCGATAATTTATAAAATTTTCAATGTTGTCTAAACATGTTACTGATATGAACCATAATCATAATTTTGATAACAACACTATTAATGAATGCAAAAAAAATATTACTACTTAGTAAAAATAGAGTGGTGAAACTAACAAATAATTTAGTGAAATAATAAAATAATTTAAATTGAATAGATTTTTTTATTAGATTCTTTTAGTATTTAGTTTTATTCAAACGCAAGCAACAACAATAATATTAAATGAGATACATTATAATTATAACTTTTATAGTCGGTAAATATTCATCATCTAATTTTTTTAACATTTTTTTTAAAATAACAAAGTTGATTTTAAATTTAAGTATACTTTTAATTTTACTAGTCTCGTATATTCAAAACTACAAATCTATAAATTACGATACTTACGTAATATACATGATCACTATGGACAAAGTAATCTTGCAAAAAGTAAATATTAATTATTATTTATTAACTTAAATAACAATTTTATTATATTGTCAATTGCATAATTTTTCTTTTTAAAAAAAGTTTATATGTTATCTTAGCAAACTAAAGTTCCCAAAAGAAATATTTAATATAACTATTAACATTTTTAATTCATTTAACTTATAAATAAAGTTCCAACATAATGTTATTGTGGTATTAATAATTTTTTTTTTGAAATTCGGGTCGGTTTGGGACACCCGTTGGGATTCCCCCTACACCCGATCCCTATCCCGAAAGTACTCGGGTCGGGACAAATCCCGACCCTTTCGGGACGGGACAACTTCGGATCGGGACAAAATCAGATGCGGGTCGGGTGTCAGAACAGGTCGGGATTTATGGATTTTTTTCCAACCCTAGTCAGAAGTATTAATACTATAAATATAATTTTAGCAAAGAGATAGTAGTAAAAACAGGACCGGTTTTGGACCTAGGCCCAAGAGACACGGGCCTAGATTTTATGAAAATCCATTAATTTTAGAGCCCCTATTTTCCAAATATAATATATACATTTAGAATTCAATTTGTAATTGATAATAGGTTTGGTAGAAATTATTATCATCTTGAAATGGAATTTGAGAAGGGTCTGTTCGAATCCCCATCCAATGCATTTTAATTTTTGTTTTTCTACATAGATTATTACATTAAGAAACCTCATAGTTTCAGGTAGGACTATTTTATTCCCGTATAAATTAATTAAAACATAAAAAGACTGGGTTTTTTTCAAGTATAACATATTTGGTCATTTGTTTTGAGAAAAAAATATCTTTCATTTTCTAATATCATTTTAATTTTGTTTCCTATGAGAAACTTTAGAAGAAATTTTATTTAGTATAATTGTATTCTAATGATGTGTGCTTATTGTATCATATATACTTAACAAGTTTAAATAAATTTTCACCATTTTGATTTACACACAAAAAATCCCATATTTATAGTTGGACTCGAGCCTCCAAAACTCTATAACCGGCTTTGAGTAAATACTAGCTACCTCATGTGATATAATTTATATTAGGTATGGAGAAAGAGATATATAGGGTCCAAACTGTTAATCATATCTAATAGTTAATTTTCATAACAATCTGTTTCTAGTGTACAATAGTGTAACATTGGATTCAGAAACCCATGTTTAATTTGTTTTTTCTAATCAATTTTCATGTTCATTTTTAAGTGACAAGGCAAACATATCGTACTTGGAAACCTTGCTCAAAAACATCTTGTCCTTTAACACCTCCAGAATACTATAGTGAGGATTATTTTCAGTCATCATTACTTGGTGGAAAGGTGGTGCTAGCTAGTAAATTTTACCATGAAACATTACTGTAACATGATATACACACACATACACGTACTTTCTCCATTCATAAGTTGCAAGAACAACAATTCTTGAAACAAAAATTCAAAAAAAAAAAAAAATACTTACACAAGTAACTCAATAAGATTTAAAAAAAAAAGAAAAAGAAGAAGAAATAGTATACATGTTCCGCGACATATGAAGGATTGTTAACAACATCAGGCATAAAAGCAGTCAAGAAAACACCAATCAAAACCTTCTTCGGGAACTTCTCCATAAGAAGCGCCAACGTCAAACCACCAGAACTGTGGCCGACTAAAATGACTTTTTCATTAGCCGGAAGGGATGATACTAACTTCACCACGGGATCAGAATATTCAGCAAGCGATTTTAGCTCTTTTATTGACTTTGGGTTTATGCCTGAAGCAGCCAAGTCGATGGCGGTGACACGGTGACCACATGCTTCGAGGAGTGGTTTAAGCTTGTACCAACACCAAGCTCCATGGCAGGCACCATGAACTAGCACAAAGTGATATTTCTTTTTTGTTGCTTCCATTTTGTAGGTCATGAGTTGTGTTTTGTGAAGATACGTTAAAATAGGTAATCCCCACGCTATTATATAGAGGGAAAATGGAGCTTTTGAATTTATTTTACAATTTCTTTTCAATCACTAAAATGTCAAACTAATGAAGTGGCACATGCGTTTTTCATTTAAACGTGGGGAAATGGAAAAAACTATTTAGTCTTTCTACACGAGTTCTTGTTACGCTCTCTTAGTCATACTTCTGTCAGACTTAACATACAAGTATAATAAACAACAATATGATGCCTAAACAATTTTTCGTGATAAAGCTATAATTATATCTAAACAATGAAAAAATAGAGACTGAAGTGTTTGTGACTAATTTGGTGACATGAATACAGTTTCTTCTTGTATTCTTGTAGTTAGAGGGAAAATAAATAAAAGGAAAAATGATGAAAAAATACATATTATTGGTACTTAATTATAGAAAACACATAAGCATAAATCTCTTTTATTAAAGTTTACTATATATGATACATAATTCTACTTAATTTTACTCTTGATTTTTAAATTTGATATTACGTGATGCTATATTATATGTATCAAATGCTAAACAATAATTGAGAATTCGGGTTTTTGAAAATTAAGTATGTTTTTATGTACTAATCAATGATTCTCTCATGATAAAAACGATGAAAAGGAAAAATACAAAAGACTTAAGCAGTCCATATTGCAAACTTTCAATGTTTTTTTAG
Source organism: Primula vulgaris (assembly GCA_963920805.1). NCBI lineage: Eukaryota > Viridiplantae > Streptophyta > Magnoliopsida > Ericales > Primulaceae > Primula > Primula vulgaris. Next base: position 8,842,978 of record OY987221.1, on the reverse strand, counting down.
CTTCCATCAATTTTGAGAAGACCATGATGCATATATAATGTAGATAATCATAATTTACACACAACCCCTGATTCATTTCCACCGCAACTTTCCTTTTCCAACCATGATAAGATCGAAAAAAATCGATTACACCTACTCATTCATCTACGTTCTAGTCATATTTGCCACAAGATTGTGATTGTAGTTTGTTGACTTCACTCTTGAAATCTACTAAATTAATTAGAAGTAGTAAACGTGAAGAAATCATATACAGCTCTTCTTATAATTTTTTGGGAAAAATCACGTTGACTTTTTCAGATCATAGATGATGTATCATCCAGATTGATCAGGAAAAAGAATCAAAACAATCAATATGTTTTTGTGAGTATTAATCGTTTTAATTGTTTAACCATGTTTCATATTCTGTTTGAGGATTAGCCAGAAAAGCCAACTTAAATTTACATACTTTGATCCAACTACAATTTTCAAATCATTTCTACCTTTCACGAGTGAACAATCCCTCTATATATTTTTATTAAAAGAAACTCCATTCGATCTTCTAAATTTCGTTTGACGGTCCAATGGAGGTTCAAATGTACAATTTAGAAAATTTCCCCAATCAGAGTCGATTTTGATGCAATATTATATAGAAGGACTGCTTCCGAAAGTAAAACGGCGATTTTGTGAAGTTCATGTCAGTAGAGGGGATATACTCGAAGAAGAATTTATTATGTCTGGATTGAAGCTAAACTTGAAGCTACAATAATGAATCTGATAAGAAAGTAGGCAATTCATGTCGGAAGAGGGGATACACTCGAAGAAGAATTTATTATGTCTGGATTGAAGCTAAACTTGAAGCTACAACAATGAATCTGATAAGAAAGTAGGCAAGTCTAGAAGCTAGGAAAAATGGCCAGAAATTATTATTAAGACCGATCGAATGGATGCCACAAGGATCATCGATCCTAATTAACAAATATAATTTGGTAACTTTTTGCTTTTAACCTAGGCTTTCTACTCCGGTACGATGATATATTCCTACCGATGTTTCTACTTCTTATTCTACTTTTACCTAGTTCTATAAACTACAGGTAATTGTTATGAACGTGTTTTCATTATAACTACTGTTGCGTGAAATATAAAGTTTCAGGACTATAAATGCTAGAATTAAATTATTTCCTATTACCTCAGAATAGGTAGTTCCCTACGCATTATATAGAGGGAAAATTGACCTTTCGAATTTATTTTACAATTTCTTTTCAGTCAGTAAAATGTCAGAGTAGTGAAACATCATGTGTATTTTTTATTTAACATTGATAAAACATTATTTAGTTCTTATAGAGGGAGTCCTCCTCATGGTCTCTTATCCCATAGAGCGCAAAATTAAAAGGAATAAAAGGGAAATACAAAAGACTTAAATAGTCCATATTGCAAACTTTTGTAAAATTGAAAGCTTGAGGGACCATATTGATCCCCGGATTCATCTTGACCATAACTTTCCTTTCTCAACCTTGTTAACATAGAGAACTGGTCACCTACCTACGATTGAAATGACATGTGTCTCATAAGTTTGTGATTTTCTTTTTGTTGAGTTTGCTCTTGAAATATACTTGAAACAAAAGCAATTAATTTGAAGTAGTAAACGTGAAGCAATTAGTTTAAGTACACCACTTTTGAATATCAATCTTATATTGCTCTTTCCTAAAGTTTTTTTCTCTCTTTTTTGGAATAATGACAATTTAACTTTTTCAGATCATATATCTATGATGTTTCATCGGGATTGATCCCAGCAAATAATCAAAACAATCAATATGTATTTATGAGTAATACTTAGTAGTTAAAAATGATGAAAAAAATACATATAAGTGATACTTAATTATCAAAAACCCGATTCTTAAAACACTTTTAAAAATTAGTGCATATCTAATTATTTTTACTATTTGTTTTTAATTTTAATACTACATTATATGTATCAAATTTTAAACAACTTGAGAATTCGAGGTTTTAGAAATTAATTAAATATGTTTTCATGTAATAATCAATGATTCTCTCTATTTTAATAGTTTTAGTTTATTATATTTGAGGATTAACCAGATAAGCCAACATTACCTAATTTGATCCAACAACAATTTTCGAATCAATCCTACCAGGTGAACAATCCTTCTATATATTTTTATTGAGAGAAACTCCATTGGATCTTCAAAGTTCATGTTTAACGGTCGAATCAGGGAAGGAAATATTAGTAATATATTAAAGCATATACTTGTTTTTGGATTATATTTAACATCATTTTGAATTGATTTATTAAATGAGATTATTATGAACAATTGTTATTTAATATTATTTATTAAATGACTAAATAAATGTCTATTATTCTATTTAGTAGATATTTTAGTGCGTAGAGTATAGTCTACACACAGAACACTATACTATCTATTCTAATGTAATAATATAAGTTATATACTTACAACTTTAGATGAAAATGGACACATTATCGGTAGAGTTGTAGTACGTGATTTTAGTAAGTTTGTCTTGACTACAGAGAACGGTATAGTTCCAACTCCATTTACTAGTACAATTTGTGTGTATTAAACAGGACAGATACGAGATAATTATGTTGGCTATAAAATGATTTACAACTCGAGGCCATGGTTATTGTTTATACTTTTAATTCCTATATTACTATTTAGACACGTGTGAATGCGTTTGTTTTGATTCATACATGGTGAGATTCTTTATGAGTCAATAAACTTAATGAGTTGGATGCTAATATTATTCATAGCAGTGTTTATTAGTAATAAAAGAAATTCACGTCCTATGAGAGATTGATGATACTTCTTTAAGTAAGATTATAAGTTTTATGCGTGTAAAACATGCATGTGGATTTAGAATCCAACACGACAAATAAGTTAAGCGGACAAGATTAAGGATAATATGTTTTATTAAATAAGAAAGTAGTCAGTGATTTAATTTTATAAATGAGTATCTGTTTAATTTGAATGTGGGAAGATTATAGACATATTTGACAATTGCAACGAATAATATATTCGGATTTTGGTAGGAGGGATCAATCATAAACTTTAGTGGAATAAATTATGGTTAATAATTATATATGTAAATCTTGGATGATTAAGATTTGATAGCACTGAGTCTTTATTTTAGCTCTATCCTTAATCAGTCATTAAGTCTCTATTTTAGTCTATATATAGCATGCTCTATTGGTAAAAGAGGACACACGAAATATAATTCATTCATATTAGGGTTTTCGGTTTTTGCCTAGAGAGAGAGCCCATACTCTTTTCCGGAGCAAGTTGCTAGGTCAAGAATAAGTTAGAAGAGTTGACACGATAAGTTTTATCTTACATCTGCCATATGTTCTATCATATTATTTGGTATGATCTAAACATATACGGTAAACCAATATTAATTTTTAATAATATACGTACATAATAAACCTAAGATTCTGTGCATGTTTTTTTCGCTGTGCAATCTAGTTTTTTTTTTATCAGGCAATCGAGAGCCACGCCCATAAAAAATAAAATTTTCTATTTATTTTGATCAAAATGTTCATTTCCCCCTTTAAAAAAAAACTACTCATATAGGTTTCGAAAAAATTAATATAGAAATCGCCCCTCCCATTCATATTCCTGGTTGCGTCACGGGTCGAATGGAGGTTCAAAGGTACATACATTAACTTTAACAATTTGGATGCTTTTTTCCCAATATTCATAGTCAATTTTAGTGCAATATTATATAGAAGAAGGCTCCAACGGGAACGTAAGAAAGACGATTTTGTCAATTCACTACAAGAAATAATTCATATAGCAACATTAAAATCTGTTGCTATTTAAGCTATTTATGTTGGTAACTACGATTAGCAACAATTCAGCAACAAATAATGGTCTGTTATTGTTTGGATTGTTGCAGATTTCAGCAACTAAATTAGCAACACACAATTATCATCGGTAACATAATAGTAACATACTTTTTATGTTGCTATATTAGTAACATGATTGTAACATATATTTTATGTTGCTATTTGATGAATTTTTTGAATCTAAAAGTCAATACTTCTGTAACATAAATGATTCTTGTCGGAATTTTGTTACTATTTCTTTTATTTATTTAATGAAAAAAATATAATATGTTGCTGTTTTGTTACTAAAATTTGTAGCTATTCTTTCTTCGGCAAGTAAAAATAAATAAATTAATATTACAATTCAGTTGCTAGTAATTTTCATTTTAATAATAAATATATATAAAACAAAAGTTTAACATAACAAAACTCGCATTAAGTGATTAATCAATTAACCAAATTATTACAACTTACAATTACTCGAGCTACAAACAATAGGAGAGAAAAGATATAGAAGTCAAGCTTTTAGCCTACAAAATACAAAAAATAGGCCGATGGTTTTGTACTACGGAGCTACAGTCAAAAAAAGATACAGAAGTCTTAAGCATTACACATCGCAAGATTATTACAAATACGTGTGGTGGGGGTGTTTCATTCTTGTTCCAAACAGCTTCCAATTGCCCTTTCTTTCCGACTCATTCTTTGGATCATTTATAAATCTCGATAGCATCTCCAGTTGTTTTCTTCCAACACTTATTAACATCTTTTTCCTCCCCTGTAGCTCAAATATACTCCTACAAAATAGAAACCAATATTCAAATATAAACAAACAACTAAATGCAAATGTAAAAAAATGAATACTATATTATGTTAAAGATGTCATACACAAATTGTGAGAACAAATATGGTAAAGGTCTAAAAGAAAGTTATACATTAGCACCCAACAACTCTATACTAAGTCAGTTATCTGAGATTGAAGCTTCTTGGTCATCCCAAGTTGAAATATTATTGCATATTTATAATTGCCATTGAGTTCTTTAACTACACAGGGAGAGGGGAGATATTGAAGATAACGAGACTTAAGCTCATAGATGCACACGGGATGGAATTACGAAAGTGTTTCCATTATTTTCTGTTAAAATCATAAACATTGTCTCATCAAAAAGCATCTGTTACCTATAACCTTTAATCTTGACTTCATACCACTACTGTATACTACAAAAAATCTAACAGATAAATTATATTCCCTCATCTTGAGTACCCATTTTAGAACTCGGAATAAATTTGTATTGTACACTAAGAAATCTTCATAATGAAATATGTTTAGCATGTCTATGGATAATGTCTGTTTAGATACATCATTGGACTGTGCTTTAGGACTAATATATTCTTCATTTCATCCCCACACATCAGGCTAAGGTTGGAAAAGGGGCGAATCAGACGAAAGTTCAGTTTTCCATTTGACGTACATAAACTATATTGTTTGGAGTCCCGCATTATGTAATTGAATTTCATATATTTTTACTCCCAACCTTCATTTGACTGATCTTTTCGTAAACAGAAAAAGAAAATATAGAAAAACAAAAGTATTCTCAGCCTATGATTTTTGTAATGTTTTCCATTTTTAAAACATATAGATATGGTCAAACCATTTCATAAAGCCTTGCTCAAAATGCTTAAACACACAATAAAGCTAAGTTCGCAACACACTTCCACAACACATAAGAAAACCATAAAACCAAGCAAACCACATATACAAGTATTAACCTGTAATGTAAGTACATGATACACCTAATTGAACAACACTAATGGTGTTTTATGTAGTTGATAGAAAGAAGGAATTGTCATTGGTGTACCTTATGCATTATGGGCGAGGTATCCAGATTTACGGCCAAGTGATCCATCACTGTCGGACTGACGTCCACAAGAACCACAACCACGAGATTCACCACCAGATTCCCAACGACGAACAAGCATTTTAGTCATCTACACACAAAAGACAAAAGTAAATAAACAACATAAATGGGAGAAGGTTAGCTATATGAATCTAGGGAGTTAAAACTAGTTGCCATTGTTTAAATCTTGTATTTTTTTTAAAAAGCAATTAAAACATTAGTGTTTAACCAAATATAAGAGAAGTAGGCATGTACGTATTAGTAAACAAACTACAACCTTTTTTAATCCTTTAAGTGGGAGAATGAAATTTACATACAACTAATATTTAAGATATTAAACAATAATTGCCAAGTACAAAATATTAACAAAAATTTTGTTTTGCTATTTCTTATTTAGCATTGAAAAGTCCCAGCAACAAATTCAGTTTTTAATTATTGACTCACTGTCGATTCATACATTTTCTAACAACAGTATTGAATGAGTTTGGTAATACACACCTTTTACATACAGTTAAACATTAGATAAGTTCATTATGAAAAAAATAAGTAGGGTCTTTTTCACCTAAATTTTTTAGACCAAATTGATAATTAGCCCAACTAAATGATACCTATATCATGAAATCAGATCTACCAAAAACCCAAAAGTGATACATATAGATACATAAATAAATAAAAATCACTTAAATTATTTACACCCGGTGGACAATTAGCCAAACTAAGTGATACCCATATAATATAATATTTCTAATTTACTGGAAAGCCAAAAGCCATACAAATAGATACAAAATTAAAAGAAAATATCACATTATATATAGCCTATTGATAATTAGACAACTTTATCGTGAAATTCAAATTACTTACACCATAAATGCATACAGATAGATATGTAAAGATAAATAGATTTGAGAGAGAGGGAGATGTTGCATCAATCAGATAAGCTCATATTATTTAACTAATGTAGAACAAACATACAAAGTGGGAGAGAAAGAAATCGAACCTGTAAGGAGAATGAGAGGCGTGCTTGTAGAGAGAGAGAGAGAGAGAGAAAGGGAGGGAGAGTACAGATCTAGGGCTTGTTCTGTTGAAGGCGGGGAGTTCTCTTTTCAATAGGAATAGGGGAAATGCTAACTAATATAAGAGACGTGGGTTCAGCAAACCCACGTCTACGTAGGCATGAATCTAGGGAGTTAAAACTAGTTGCCATTGTTTAAATCTTGTATTTTTTTTAAAAAGCAATTAAAACATTAGTGTTTAACCAAATATAAGAGAAGTAGGCATGTACGTATTAGTAAACAAACTACAACCTTTTTTAATCCTTTAAGTGGGAGAATGAAATTTACATACAACTAATATTTAAGATATTAAACAATAATTGCCAAGTACAAAATATTAACAAAAATTTTGTTTTGCTATTTCTTATTTAGCATTGAAAAGTCCCAGCAACAAATTCAGTTTTTAATTATTGACTCACTGTCGATTCATACATTTTCTAACAGCAGTATTGAATGAGTTTGGTAATACACACCTTTTACATACAGTTAAACATTAGATAAGTTCATTATGAAAAAAATAAGTAGGGTCTTTTTCACCTAAATTTTTTAGACCAAATTGATAATTAGCCCAACTAAATGATACCTATATCATGAAATCAGATCTACCAAAAACCCAAAAGTGATACATATAGATACATAAATAAATAAAAATCACTTAAATTATTTACACCCGGTGGACAATTAGCCAAACTAAGTGATACCCATATAATATAATATTTCTAATTTACTGGAAAGCCAAAAGCCATACAAATAGATACAAAATTAAAAGAAAATATCACATTATATATAGCCTATTGATAATTAGACAACTTTATCGTGAAATTCAAATTACTTACACCATAAATGCATACAGATAGATATGTAAAGATAAATAGATTTGAGAGAGAGGGAGATGTTGCATCAATCAGATAAGCTCATATTATTTAACTAATGTAGAACAAACATACAAAGTGGGAGAGAAAGAAATCGAACCTGTAAGGAGAATGAGAGGCGTGCTTGTAGAGAGAGAGAGAGAGAGAGAAAGGGAGGGAGAGTACAGATCTAGGGCTTGTTCTGTTGAAGGCGGGGAGTTCTCTTTTCAATAGGAATAGGGGAAATGCTAACTAATATAAGAGACGTGGGTTCAGCAAACCCACGTCTACGTGGATTTTTTTTTATTTTTTTTATTTTTTTTTCTTTCCTTTCCTTTCCTCACGTGGCTGCTACAATTACTCTTCACGTGCTGCAGAACTTTTTTGTTTTTTTTTTTGTTTTTTTTTTTCTCAACGTCTTTCTTATATACAAAATATATACAAAATTAATATATACAACGTCTTTCTCAACGTCTTTCTCAACGGCTTTCTTAGTGTAATTTATATATATACAAAATTCTTCAATCTTACCTAAAAACTTCCCCAATTTTATCCCAAAAAAACCCTAACCATCAACCATCAAATTCCTTCATATATCAAATTAATATTTTTTTTATCAAATCAACATCACCCTACCACTACAATTATTCCCAATTTTACCAAAAAAAAAAACCTCTCCCAATTTACCCCAAAAAAAAACATTCCCAATTTTACAAAAAAAACCCCTAACCATCAACCATCAAACATCAAACTCCTTCATATATCAAATTAATATTTTTTTTTCTCAAATCAACATCACTCTACCACTACATTTATCCCCAATTTTACACAAAAAAAAAAACTTATCCCAATTTACCAAAATAAAACCTCCCCCAATTTTACAAAAAATAAACTCTAACCATCAACCACCCAACTACTTCCTATATCAAATTAATATCATTTTTTTTTCTCAAATCAACATCACTCTACCACTACAATTATCAAGTAAGTATTTATTTTTATTATTGAGTTTAAATTTTATGTAAATAGATATAATTATTAATAAGTTATAACATTTATTAATTAAAAGTTTTTAACTTTTTTTATTGACCTTTAAATATTTATCTTCAAATTTGTTTAATCACAACTAATATTGAGTTCTAATTATATAATGTTATATGTTGCTTTAGATAAATGATTTAAAAAAACTTGTTTCGGCATGTACATATGAACTTGTTTTGTCAGAGACATTTTATTAATTTGGAGTTTAGGTTAGTAATTAAGTTGTTGGATTTTTATAATTTTTTGGAAGTTAAATGTATTATCTCATATATTTAAATTTATGTTAAATATGTTATTGTATCATTTATATTTGATAGTGATATTTGTTAATATATTCAATTGTTTAGGTACCTATGACAGAAAAAATAAAGTTAAATCCAGGTCCCATTGATGATACCGTTTTATATGAGCAGAAACATCATATTTGTAATATCATTTGGGGATCAAATTTGTTAGACGAAAAAAAGGACATTCGTAACTATAATCGGTTTCCGGTAATTGATGATCATAGAGTTTTATATTTGCTAAATGTGGCTGGTTTTTATGGGTTGTATAGTTTGGGATATAGAAAAGTTGATAATCATTTGATAACTGCATTAATCGAGCGCTGGAGACCAGAGACTAGTACGTTTCATTTTCCGATTGGAGAGTTAACAATGACTCTTCAAGATATAGAGGTATTAGGTGGGGTTAAAGTGGACGGAAATGCTCTTGTAAGTGATGAAAGTGGATTTACAACAACGGCTAAACATGCCTTGGTAACTGATTTATTAGGTATAGTTACACGTGATACTTTTACTGATGATGGGATGATTAAATTTAGTTGGTTGTGTTATACATTTAACCCTCAATCTGTCAACAAGTTTTCATCTGTGGACTATATTATGCGTGTTACAAGAGCATGTATGTTATTGATTATTGGAAGTCAGTATTTACAAGACGACAAAGGAGTTGGTGTGCCAGTACACTATTTAGCTTATATGAGAGATTTTGATATCTGCGGACAATATAGTTGGGGTTCAGCCATATTAGGATATACATATAGGTCACTAACAAAAGCAGCTCTTATTGACAAAAGAGGCAAATCAAAAAGGGGGGTGACTGGCGCATTGCAATTGTTGCAATATTGGGCATGGAGTAGATTTAGGTTTTTGGTTCCTAAATATTCAGCGGATGATACGCCACTTGAAGGGTTTCCATCTTATCCCTTTGGACGCAGGTTGATAAGTTTGCTTTTAGTTTTCGTCGTTAAAATTATTGATATGAATTATATGATTAATTTTGCTATTTGGTTTTTTAAATATTATACAGATTGGCTAGATGTAAGATGACGTATACAACAGGTATCCCTTTTCATAGCGTTCGGGTATTTCGTGACTTGTTTGACATGGTGGGTCATCGTCAGGTAAATATTTTTTCATATTTGTTTGTCTATTTATATATAGAAAATTGTAACCCTCTTTCTCACTATTAATAATTTTTATTTTTTACTATCAGGTCATTTGGGAGCCGTATCCAAAACTGGATGATTTGGCTGATTGCTCGAAGGCAGGTCAATGTATATGGCGTTCAAGCGTCCCTCTTATATGTACGGATTTAGTGGAGTATCATAATCCGGAAAGAGTGATGCCACAATTTGGTATGATACAAAAAATACCTCCTCCCGCCAAAAACTCTAAAAACTTACGCACACTGAGCCGTAAAGGTCATGCGGACTATAACTGGATGCAACGTTATCAAGAGCACATTGAGACTTGGAATGCAAGAGCAGAACACGTTCAAACATCCGAATTTCATAATGACATCCAAATAGCAAGTGATAACTACATGAGATGGTATAATAGAATCACCAGAAAAAGGATAGGTCCGCCTGTGACGCACCCACAAGAAAAAGGTGTGCAGCCAGTTGCGGGCGTTATGGAATACATGGTACTTATTTAGCAACTTTTTTAATTGTTAACATTAATATTTTTTTTATTTATAATTATGATGACTTGAGACTTTAGACCTTAATGACTTCGCACCTTGTGAAAATAAAATATTAATTCAGGACGCCATTTTTTAAATAGTTTTATTAATCAGTATTTTAATGTCTTTATTAATGTCTTTGTGTTTTGTAGTTTGAAGAATTGGAACAAAATTATGAAAAGGCGGTTCGAAAGGGTAAGACGAGTAAGATACAAAAATATTGGAATATGATTAAAGCTGTTGGAAGGAGACCTCCAGTATTGGACCATGCCGAAATACCGCACCAACAGCCTTCGAACGTCCCACCACATCCACCTTCGGGTCCGGATTCGGGTCCGACTTACTCTACTAGTGATTGTTACATCCCACAGTCGTCATACACATATCCTGAGCAAAATTCACAATGGAGTCCATGGGTTCAGCCTCAAATGCCTACTTCATCATTTGCGCATGACATGACAAGCGATTGGAGTCCATGGGTTCAGCCTCGACATTCTACCACATCATTTGCGCATGACATGACAAACGATTTTTGTCCATGGGTTCAGCCTCGACATTCTACTTCATCGTTTGCGCATGACATGAGAAGCGATTTTTGTCCATGGGTTCAGCCTCAAATGCCTACTTCATCGTTTACGCATGACATGACAAGCGATTTTTTTAATGAGTATCAAACCCCAAACCCCAATGTTTTTCCTGACGAAGGACCGAGCACGGGTTTTTGAAGTATTTTTATTTAAGAGTATGTTTTTAGTGGTGCATGAGTTAGTAGTATTTTTCGTTTTATATATTTTGTACCAAATCATGTGTAACAGTTTTATTTCGTTTTCCCGTTTGTATTTAGCCAAGTAATAAATAGAGACATTAAGCAAAATTCACGAAATGTGAAATACGTAAAATAGCTAACATTTGTTACAACATTATAATTATTCATCATCTGATAAATTGGTAACATCAAAATAAGTGTCCGGTCTCGACATTCTTCTTAAAGCTTCATAATAATTAAAATTTGGTCTAAAAACTTCTTCCCATGGAGAAGCTTCACAAGAGCGAGTCTTTTTCCACCCGGCACTAATATTTGGCATGGGAAAAGGCCTGACATTGTTTCCGCTTTGATCAATGATGATCTCCACGTAATGGTTTCTATTGACATTGGCCATTACAATCATAGAAGGATTTGTCGGAGGAGCTGTATGCATAGGCAAATAAGTTGCCAATCCTTCATCAAGTGTCACCACTGCCATATTGTACTTTGATGCAATTACATAACCCGACTCTGGAAAGTGCATCCAATTTTCTTCATCTGGCATATTATATGGATCATTCCAAATAAATGAGTTCCGAATGAAAGTGTAACCTCTTATTTGTCCAATAAGATCAAAATAGTAAGTTGGGTGGTTATCAATTTCATGGAAAAGATCTTTACGCACTTGACTCCAATCATCGGCTCCTAATCTCATTCCCATTGCCTTTGCAATCACTCGAAACCCACAATGCCCATCACCGGCTACATCATTGACCGTCAATATATGATCGTGAAACATAGACGGAATCTGCTCCATATATTTAAATGACTTGTGGAAATGAGGGCTTGACTGCGATGTTGCTTTACCTTTCTGTTTCTCATAAACTGAATACCTAGGGGGTATGGGGGGTGATGGACCATAATTAGTTTTTGCACTGCTGTAACTGCGTCTTCTTTGTGTCTGTTGATCCTTGAAAAACTGAGTATATTCAAAGGCAGATGGGTCCCGTGTGGTTGAATATTTGGTAGGTCTTTTCCCCCTTGACGATGGTTTATTTCGTGGTTTGACCAGAGGCTCTCTGGCTGTTGTTTTTAAAGGATTATACAAAAGTTCAATTTGTGCCTTGAAATTCTCCCTCATGATTGGATCACTCGTTTGATCATACTTTCGCCTTAAAGCCATTATATGCTCAGCAATGTTGTCTTCATCCTCCCCTATATTCTCTTCGTCAAACCTTAATTTTCTCCAGTGAGGATCGATGCATTCTAGTGGAATAGGACAACCTCGCTCTCCGTAGTTACGAATAACATGGCAACATGGAAGATTGTAGACCAATGTTATCTCACAGCTAGAGCATGTAGGGTCTGCTTTTATCCATTCGAGTTGCTTAACCTCTTTTAGCATCATATCCATTGCGTGAAGAGAACATTTACCTGATATAAAAGTGAGAATACAACTATATAAGTTCAACGGAAACAACTAAATAATTTGGGTGCATAAAAATATGAAATTTCTAAAAAAGAAACATTAATTAAATAATAGAATCTGACCTCTTAATTCTGAAAAATATGGAATTTCATGTTGTCTTTTAACAACATTCATACTATTCCCCAATGACCCCCTAATTCGATTGTGTTGAATTGACAACAAATCAATTATGTATATCACCATGTTTTCAAGGTCGCCACCGGAGGTTCCAATATATCTTTTAAATGTAGAATGAGCACCCTCGACCCTATTTCAAATAAAATGTTAATTAAACAACATGATTATTTATATATAAAAATCAAATACATATATCAGAAAAATATGTAAGTATCATACCTATTAGTCGTCCTGTTCCCGAAGTGCCTTGTCTTGTTAGTGTAACAGGCCACAAACTTTTCTTTGTGACTATCTAATAAATCACACATATATTTCAAAGCAATTGGATATGCTTTGTAGACACTCGACAGTGTCATGCGTGCTGCTTCAAAGTCATATTCAGTTTCACTATCAACAAGAGTTAACCAATCTTTATACATCTTCGCCCATATAGCCTTAGGGACTTTTGGACTGCAATGTGTTACGACGTTCTGCGAAATGTGAAATGTGCAAAATAGATGGTTTGTCGTAGGAAAAATATTTCGCACAGCATTCGTTAACGCTTGATCCCTATCCGTCAACATTACTCGTGGGGTCTTACAATTTTTGATTATCATCCGGAGACACTCTAAAGCCCATTCGTAAGTAGGTTGTTGCTCATTACGCAAACAAGCAAAAGCAACACAAAATGTATTTTGTGTCGATGTGACGCCCACAATTTGGAGAAATGGCATGTTAAACCTATTTGTACTATAAGTACAATCCAAGCACAATACATTGGGAAATGCACATACCAACTTCACGGAATCTTTATGCGTATAAAACAAATCTTCTAGTTGATTTGTGTGTGGGTTGGTCCTATGAAACGATATAAACTCTTTTCTATCCAAAAGATGCATGAGATGTTGTATTTGACTTTTACCTACCCTTTCTTTAACTTTTTCCCTGGCTTTAAGATTATATATGTCTTTCTTATTAGACTTATTGCCAGGAAATTTACGTTTTATTGCAGAAAGAATAGTCCCCGGCTTGGCAAGACTATCTACCATAGTTCTAAACATACCCTTTTCATCTTTATTAAGTCTGCGCGCTTGTGAATGAGCTTCTGGATAAATATCATTTTCATGATTATGCGTTCCATTTTCGATGTAAAATCTCCAATTTTTTTCCTCCATGTAACACTCGATTTTAAATAAACAAAAACATTTACCGGAACTCGTGTCTCTGCTTGATGCCTTTTTCGGTTTCGGATCCCCATGTTTTTTACACTTCAAAGTGACTCGACTTTTACTATCAAAGTGTGCATTGATATTTATCGAGTACGTCGTAGTCAAAAAAAAACCTAGACCAGTCGATATCCCGTACAAGTAGTCTTTCATTTCATTGAGTGAAGCAAAAACCTGTAGAAATAAGATATTAAGAAATAACTCTACAATTAAGGAAAAATTCCGTGAAAAACTTTCACCTATATATCATAACTATATTTGCAGCGACTAATGAACGAGAGGAGTGGGAGCAGTACACAGAAAGGAGGACGACTAAACACGCATGTCTCAGGGCGGTTTTTATATAGTATAGATTTAATCAATTACATAAGCATCCATAAATATTTTAAACAGTTTAAAATTTAAATCGCAGAAACTAGTTTAAAATTTAAATCGCAAAAACTAGTTTAAAGTTTAAAACAGTTTAAAATTTAAATCGCAAAAACACTTAAAAAAAACTAGTTTCTAGCAAGAAATAAACCAGCTAGTATACAACTCAAACATTCCAAAGGAAAACCATAAACCGCTAAAATCCATCAAATCTAACATGAAAAAAAAACAAGTCTTAAATAAAACAAGTCTTTTCAGTCAATTTTGGGAAATAACAATTCATTCTATATAAATACCATACTTATAAAAAAAACACATTAAACGAAATATTTATCTAATAAATAACATTCATTTATCTAATTTATTCAATCACACTATAAACGATTGTAAAAAAATGTAAATAATTATTTTTAGCTACAACATTAAACGGAGTATATCACGTGGTTTTGAAAATAAATAAAAATAGACAATTACTTAAAATATGGAAAGGATTTTTTGAGACAAACCAGAGTACTTTGGAAATGATTTCTGTAATCATATCCTATCCCGAATTCAGTTGGCGAAGAATTAATATTATGTTCGTTATCATCTGGTTGGGGATTTTCGTTATATCCATCATGATCCCGCTGAGGTTCTACAAACTGACTTGTAAAAACTTCTTGTGATGCGCCAGGTTGGTGACTCGTGTAATTATAGTCACCACTTACAAACTGATTATTAAAATACGGATTGGTATGATTATTCAAATATGAATCATAAGAAAACTGAGCATTGTCATAAGGATCGGTCGGGAAATTGATATTTTGAGATGGAAAAAAAGTATTTTGATCAGAATCGATCGGAAATTGGACATAAAATTATATCTATTTACATAAAATTGGACATAAAAAAAGTTAAAAACTTTTAATTAATAAATGTTATAACTTATTAATAATTATATCTATTTACATAAAATTTAAACTCAATAATAAAAATAAATACTTACTTGATAATTGTAGTGGTAGAGTGATGTTGATTTGAGAAAAAAAAATGATATTAATTTGATATAGGAAGTAGTTGGGTGGTTGATGGTTAGAGTTTATTTTTTGTAAAATTGGGGGAGGTTTTATTTTGGTAAATTGGGATAAGTTTTTTTTTTTGTGTAAAATTGGGGATAAATGTAGTGGTAGAGTGATGTTGATTTGAGAAAAAAAAATATTAATTTGATATATGAAGGAGTTTGATGTTTGATGGTTGATGGTTAGGGTTTTTTTTTGTAAAATTGGGAATGTTTTTTTGGGGGGTAAATTGGGAGAGGTTTTTTTTTTTGGTAAAATTGGGAATAATTGTAGTGGTAGGGTGATGTTGATTTGATAAAAAAAATATTAATTTGATATATGAAGGAATTTGATGGTTGATGGTTAGGGTTTTTTTGGGATAAAATTGGGGAAGTTTTTAGGTAAGATTGAAGAATTTTGTATATATATAAATTACACTAAGAAAGCCGTTGAGAAAGACGTTGAGAAAGACGTTGTATATATTAATTTTGTATATATTTTGTATATAAGAAAGACGTTGAGAAAAAAAAAGAAAAAAAAAAGAAAAAAGTTCTGCAGCACGTGAAGAGTAATTGCAGCAGCCACGTGAGGAAAGGAAAGAGAAAGAAAGAAAGAAAGAAAGAAAGAAAGAAAGAAAGAAAAAAAAAAATAAAAAATAAAAAAATAAAAAAAAAAAATCCACGTAGACGTGGGTTTGCTGAACCCACGTCTCTTATATTAGTTAGCATTTCCCCTATTGAAAAGAGAACTCCCCAGGAACAACTTGCACACAACTCTCATACTCTCTATCTAATGAAATACATATTTATTCTTCCAAATATACATAAAATACAATATATAATTTGATAAAACAAAATATAAATATTCAAAATAATAAAAATTCAACCTACTAAAAACTCAACAAAAAAAATATAGTAGAACCCTAATTGAGTCTACTCTAAATTTAAATATTAATTAAAAATAAAAAAAATTATTAAATCTAGTATTACTAATATCTATATATATATATATATATATATATATATATATAACTCACACACTTCATACATGTATATTTGGAGATATCAAAATGTATTTTTTTAATAAAAATATATTATTATACATGTAAATATGTATGCACATGTAATAAAGTATGCAAACGAATAGAAAAGTTGTGTGAATATATCTTTCCTTACAAAAAAATCTTAGACATATATTTATATAAAGTGACTATCACTTTAATTCCTGCTATACAAGGGATGCAAATTGATAATGAGATATACATGTGACATGTCTAAAGTGATAATCAAAAGGTACTGAATAAAAAAACCTTCGTCGAAGTGATTTTTATTTTTGGAAAATCAGCACACATTTCTAACTATTTTCTCTTTTTAGATGTTCAGTTCCTTTGATGCAATTACATTCCTTTTCTTTATGTACCATCTCTGTCTTTTAGCTTTTACTTTCATTTTCTCGTCTCTATACTAGAATCGTATATACTATATACTACTATGCATCATTTATGAGCCAGCAAGATCATTCACTCACTAGTCAGAACCCAAGTACATAAATGTATATATATAGTGTGGTCCAAGATATATCAATGAAATATTTTAATGCAAAAATGAAATCATGTGGAAACTAACAATTAGAATTGTTTGGACCACTAGACACTAGGATTTCCAAAACTGTGCATGAATAGTGTACGTGAAAGCAAAAGTTTTCAAATGTGTCATAGTATTTTCTTGGTATTTTTGTAGAATGGAAAATTATTACTTTATGGGTAATAGGAATATTACTAAGTCGAGATGTTTTCGTGCTCGCAAAACTCCCATACGGAAGTAGTAATATGTATGTAAGGGTTGTGCGAGTACTAATTAGTTTCTGTTGAAGAGGCATAATTGTTCGCATTATACTCAATTTGATGGTGATTAGTTTAATCTTGTAACTAATGGCGAATCAGTTCACAAAGCTCAACGGCCAATGCACGTGCCTAGTGGTGATTCAATTTAATACTCCGTATTTAGTTTCTCGTTTAAAATTAAAACAGTGATTGTGTGAAAATGAGAAGTGTATATATATATATAGAACATGGTCAGAAAAGTAAATGAAAAAATTAAAGAAAAGCAATGATCGGTATGTTAAGTGATCCCTAATACCTATTTGCTTAATCCTGCGGTCCGCCTAATTTTTGTCTAAGCGCAATTTTCAATATACTTTATGAAAACATAAAAAAATGTCATAATTGCTGGATTCCAGTTGAGTGCAATTTTTCCTCTCTAACATGTTTATTAGCTTTTGCAATTAGGACATACTATTTTGGAAGGTTATGCTACAGTGCTATGTGATCAAGTTGGGTGCTTGGATGTAAACATTAACATTGTATTTCAAACCATGTGTTGTGGGACAATTAGAACATGTATCATGTATGAATTACATGGAAATCCAAGACATTGAAAATGAGTGATAAAATCCCTATACTGTGTTGCAAACTATAGCTAGCTACCAAATTGATCATCAAATGGATAGGGATAAATATGAAAACACACAGCTAGCACATTTTGCAACTTTATAAAGCATTCCAACAATAATAACACTTGCATAATTGCAGACCAAAGAACTGAATGATAGCAATAATCCAAAATTTAAAAGCAAGGAGGACAGCAATATAGGAGTTTGTAAATTCTTTTCAAAAAATTTCATTTATTAATTCTGATTTTGTAGAATACAATTAAATTGGTGGTGGGGAATGTAATCAATTACTTTTTGTTGCGTGTCAGTTGGCAAAAAAACTTATCATTTCTCAATGTTATCAAAGTGATCATGTGTTGTTGTTGTTAATATCAGATATAGTACTCCTAAGTATGTTATTTTTGTTATAGAATCTGATTATTGCAATAAATGGAAATTCGGAAAAAATAGAAGGGGACGTGTACATCCAAAAAACAGCTGTTGAAATTAATAAGAGAATATTATCGTGAGACAAATTGTTTACCCTACAATTTCCTTGCCAAAACTTGCTTGCTTCCAACCCCTTAACATTTATTAATAAATTCTAGTTGAGTTTACAATATCAACAATGCTAATGAGCGAGTTCTAAATCTAAATTTAAAATTTTATTTTCATCCTCAAAATTTAAAAATCTGCTATTCGGCCATCTATTTAATATTTTTAATTAATTTTTAATTTTAAGGTAGTGTCAAATAAGGTTATATAATATTATATTTTGGTTTTTATTTTGTTGAATCGTCAAATAAAATATATTAAAATTATTAATTTTTTAAAATATGCTTAATTAATATTTAATCTTATGGTAGTCTCAACTAGGATTTCATAAGTATTATATTTGAGCTTTTATTTTTGTTTTGCTTGGGGTGTAAAAAAAACTCTAAAAATTACATGAAATATTGTATAACAATTAGTCTGGTTAAGTTAGTCTTTGTCTATAAGTTTAAAATATAGCTACCTCTTATCGTCCCTTAACTGATTTGTTTAAGAATGAGAATGACGCGTGTTATTTTCGTCTGTATGCTATATAAAACTTCTATTTTATTAAATAAGGTTAAGTGTTTTTAATTACAGCTAAACCACAAGTTGTCTTACTCTAACATTTAAAGTAAATCGATCTAAATAGTGTCTTTGAAAAGATTTAAATAATGCACTAATGACATCATACCTTGCAGATTGAATCGTGCACTTATGCTTGCTGATGGTGTAAAATGGAGTTTTTTAATTTTTCTCACACGTAAATACGAGCAAACAAGTTAGTATTCAATAGATTTTTTTTTAATTAAGTATCTTTATATTCAAATTATTATCTGCTAGCCCTTTCATTAGAGTAACTACTCTTTTTCATGATTTTAAACTTTAATTTTCTTGGCTCAAGAACTAAATCTCTGAATCGGATAATCATATGCACTAGAGTTTTTAGTCAAATGATTATAAAGTCATAAACAAATAAAGCCTGATTAGGATGATTTATATTAAACTAATTGTGTTCTAAATTCTGTAGGATTGTCAAATTAAGTCGTACTAGTAGTTAAGATCACATTGATTATGTGACCCGTACCATTAAGTCCATTTGTAAACCAATTTGATTTATTCTACAGTGACTTATTGTACTGTACGTAGCTTTGGGGGATCTTGAATTATTTAAAGTTTAGTAGTATAGATTAAATAATCTTGATGTAATAACTTTTCAAGCATATTTGTACGTACACGACTTAACATTTTAATTAGAGTGATGATATAAAAATAGACTTTTTGACATAAACTCTTGTAAAAACTAACTGCTAACCGTTAGATCAATGTATATGAGATACATCAACGGTCCATAATTAGTATTTTCGAGAGTTTATGTCAAAAAATCTATTATTATATCATCACTCTTTTAATTAATTAAGTACTAATTTGTCATGCATTTTCTCCATTTTCATAAAATCTTCCGGGGGGGTTTTCAAAAAATAAATCATAAATATCATTTGTTGCGCAATAAGAGTAAATTTTCGATCTCCTAATTTAGTATATAAACATAAATATGCTTTTGTAACCGGTATATATAAAACTACACAGAGACAAGGAAACTATAAGAATTTAATATTTTTATGTAGCCTAAAATGATTTACAATTAATTGTACAGTGGAGAACGTGATATTAAACAAGGAATAAAAAAATGTGATTGTGATTGTGATAGTTGAAATATAAATTAGACAGATAGGGCAGACACAAGACCACATGGATAAAGTGGAGAGATCACATGAGGGGTGTTTTTAAATACATTATACATTTACATTATGCATATATATAATAATGATTGATTATAATGGAATGGACCTAGTAAAGTATCCCCATCAATCATCCTAAACTATGTTCCAAGAGCTGAATACCCCATGAGTCCTCTATAATTCACACATGATGTCCCCCTTTTCACTTATTCCCCACCAAATCAACCATGTGCTATTAAACCACTTCTTCTTCTTCTTTTGTGGTGCTTAGTTCAACTCAATCCACAAAAATTGATGTTTTTTATTGCACTTTCTATAATGATAATTGTAGTTTCCCAACCATACGTTAACAAAAGGGTAGTGAATATCAAAAAAAAAAAAGTCAGATCGCAAACGTAAATAGTGATAGATTTTACTTCCCAACGTCCTAATCAGTGACAGCATGACGACGTATTTCAGCTTTAATATTGTCACAGATTTGTAACAGATTTGTTCGTACCCAATTAATACATTTTTTTGTAGTGATGTAGATAAACTTTTATTAGTTCGAGTGGTGCTATTAAACCACTTCTTCTTTTTTGAGTGGTGCTTAGTTCAACTCAATCCACAAAAATGGGTGTTTTTAATTACACTTTCTAAATGATGCAGGTAGTTAACCAACGTTACGTTACCAAAAGGGTAGTACATGTACATAACTTTCATTGTTTATAATATGATTCTTGTTGTAAGATATTATTGGACTATTGGGCTTGTACTTTATGGGACCAAGTGGGCTTGTAACCCTATCCCTCTATCTATATAAAGAGGGTTAGGGGTCTTCTATTTGATGATTCATTCATACATTATGATTAATAAAGCCTCCCTTATTGTTGTCTCTCATACCTCTCTCTATATCTATACATATCTCTATATATATCTATAACGAGCTAATATGTCACACAACACGTTATCGGCACTTTGCTCGCGGAGACTAGGATATACGCTCGTGGGTATTGGAGATTTTGGGTAAACGCACGGATATTGAATATCTATAAACCTTGAGGTTTAACCGGGTTTTATCGGATTATTGTTATATCGACCTTCACCAACATACCGTGAGGACGGTACATAAAATCCTATTTTTTTACTATATAAAACTAATACCAGAGCATCTAAGTAAAGGTTACATGAAATACAAACATGACTGTGAACATAATTGTCTGACCGTGTGTATAATTTATTGCATATAAATAAATTGCTTGTATCGGTGTACACTTGAATTAAAAAGATTCTGGAATTGGCCCATATATACTGTAAAAATCAAACCATGTATTATTGTGAACATAATTGGCACGGCTTGTCTGATTATTACTATAGTTTTTAAAAAAATTTACATAGTACATGTAGTAAACAGTATGACTGAATATGTAGTAAACATGTAGTACATATGGCTTGTCTGATTAATTGTAAACATGTAGTAATCTGCCGAACTGAATATGTTATATACTGAAAACAGTATGACTGTTTTGTAATTCGCTGAAACTTGTCTGAAATTATGGACTGAAACTGTAATAATGCTGTAAATAGATATATAGTTTGCTGTAATTACACGGATAGTCCCTGTAATATATTACATGTATAAAAACAGTATATATGTGTTATAAAAGTCAATATTCGGTCTAAATATTCACCCACATGCATATATATATATATATTTATTAAAAAGGCAAGTGAATAAAAAATTGCATGTTAATTGAATAAATTGATATGTTTCCATGTAAATTTAACCTTTTTGCATGTTAAAATATTTTTTTACCATATATAGAATTGATTGGTAATTAAAAATATATTGCTTGCTTGCATGTTAAAACTACCATGTATAGAATTACTTATATGGCAATAAACCGTAGATAATTGATTGATATCTTATTAGTATAATCAACATATCTTTTGATATTACCATAGATATAAATATACCATATGGCAGTTAATTGATTTGATTTGATTTGGTATGATATAATTTGTGTGATTGATAATCCTGAATTGATTTAGTTTATCACCAAATCTACTGCATGATTAGATATATATCATGAATATATTTTATACTGCCTTGTATATATGTGGTTATCTAGAAAAGATATACCTGTTATTTATTGCCATGAATGGTAGAATTGCGAAATCATATATTTTCACATTTAAGTTGGAAAAATTATGAACCTTCCCTAAATAGGCTCACCTATTTGGATACGATGTCTAGGAAAGATATAGGCGGAAGTCGATATCCTAATGAGGTCGGGTTTTAAGTGGCATTCGTGCCCTCCACCCTCACCGTCTTTCCTGGTCGTTTTTCAAGTAGAGCTACCGAAAGGGGTTGACTAAATAATAATTTCTCCGAATGTGTTTATATAGTGATGTATGTTTCGCCGAATTGGTGTCTCAGTATCGACCCGTCGTTCGATCAATGAGAACCAATTCACATTAAAAGCAAAACTATTTTCGAACCTGTCGTTTCGAAATTAAAGTTTGTGCTTGTGCAAACCATAAACATATAAACCAGTCGTTTTATATGAAAAATAATCCAGAACTCCCAACACATGTTGGATGCCATCTATGATGAGAAAAATCGCAAAACATACTTGCGAAATGACTGTTTAGACGTTGATGTTATTCCGTCACCACATGTTAGTCACCCTGATGTGTGAGCATGTGATACCCAAATTATTTGGATGTCATCTTTGATGAGTAAAACACGAGTTTGTTGTTACCCTCGAGATGAATGCTAAGGCGTTGATTTTATTCCGCCGCCACATTTGAGACGTGATGACATCTATGGTGAACAAATGTCTGAAATTGACATATTGGAGCAATCCTTCACCAAAATACTAGCTTGGAAATTGCATTCCATAAGCAGTATCGTGAATTTATATTCACCATGTTCCTTTATCGCCCATCTGTTATTGAATAAGAAAATTACCCCGGTGAGTAGTTTTAATCCTATTGGGTCAATGGCGAATTGTTTGCCTGATATTAATGCTCTTCGTGTACATTTTTTTTCCACGAATCGAGAACCGAGAAAAGTGTTATTTGTCTCGAACTGTCACGATCCCGATGAATCGCCTAGCCAAGGGAGATTTTAGACAATCGTCAAAATCGAAAACTTGTGGCTCCAAGACAGTAATTGAAAGGAACAATATGGGCCGTTGTCACAAAGTAAGAGATGATGCTCAAGGAGACAACTCTATGCTATAAAGACAACGGTCATCCACGGTTACTCCTTAAATCGTTCACAACTATTATAAAGGTGGAAAAACCGATGCTAATGTGGTTAAAGCTAATTGAAAGGAAACTCTTGAGACCCCCGATTTTGTGGCTCAAATGAGTTTGACACCTTTCTTTATTGATTTTGATAAATCATTGAGCCATTTTTTCGCTCATCTGGATTATGTTTTTCCATTTGGATTATTATTTTTCCATTTGGACATACTTTTGGATTATGGTTTGCCTGTTTATGAAATTTCTCGAAATAATTTAAAGTGTTTTTTGAGCAAATTCCTTTGACAAATGTGACCAAACTTTAAATTATAAAATTTTAGGAAATACTTGTGGTGTAGTTGGTTTTTTGGAAATAGTGGGTAACAGTGTACCATATAATTTCACCAACTACTTGCCTAAAAGAGCACTCAGTGACAACGATTCTGGACCTGTCGTTCCAAAATCGAAATCTTTGGTAAAGCCAAATTGATTTGTCAAATATGAGGCGTTATACTCATGCAGGTCCTGTCGTACCTTGTTGAGTTATAAAATATTCGAGAAAACCAGTGTTATCTGGTAATAGCTCATGAAAGAAATGAAATTTCTTTACATAGCCTCCACTCAAAAACGTATTTTAGAGGAGTTGAAATGTCTTTCAAGTGGTTGCTACCACATTCTTTAAAGCATTCAAAGTTACCTTATCATTTCGCCTGTCGTCGAATGATAAATGATTTAGATGCTAAGACATGATTGTCTGTACTATCATTCGCCTGTCGTCGATTGATAAGAGCATTTTGATATTATGGCATTGACCGGATGAGATATTCCCGGGTCAAAAGACGATGCTTGATTTATAATCGCATAGCATTTGGATTCTCTCTGAGAATATATTTCGCGATTAATCCGAAATTCATGCCACTAATGCTTACTTTGAAAGACTAGTATGTGTAAAGATCACGAAATGAACTCGTAGAATTCTGGTAAAGAATTGAAGGAGTTATTGTGGACTTATCCAACCATAAAACGGACCATAAATATAAATGGTTATGGTTGATGCATCGACAATAAGGTCACATTTTATTGTTGTCCACAGAAATGCAGCATTTCCCAAACTTTTAGCCCTATCATTAAGTTGATGGCTCATGATCCGGATTATCCTGAAAAGTCTAGTCGACTTGATAATTCCGAAGAGTAATAATCGAAATTTCGATTTTGTTGTGAGATTATTGGACTCTTGGGCTTATACTTTATGGGCCCAAGTTGGGCTTGTAACCCTACCCCTCTATCTATATAAAGAGGGCTAGGAGTCTTGTATTTTACATTCATTCATTAATAAAGACCCTGTTGTTGTCTCTCCCTATATTCTCTCTCTATATCTATACACATATATATGTGAGCTAATATGTCACACAACACGTTATCGGCACTTTGCTCACGGATATTGTAGTATAAGTTAGGATATTGAGTAAAATATTATTACTACGGCATATACGCTCGTTGAATGGGTTATAAAGACGGCTAGGTTTTGCTCGTTCTTGTTCTTATTCAATCCATGGAGCACTCGGAAAATCGGTAAAATTACTCGATCCCTTTTTTTTTTTTTTATAATATGGCTGGGTGAATATTTGGATGTGTACCGCCATGAATTAAACAAACTACATGTACGTAATAGATTATAAGAATCCCAGTAATTTCAATTGATTGTCTGGTTACTTGTCTAGATAATTAAGTATGAAACAAAAGGGTATGCATGTGTAGACACTTATTCCTGTGAATTATAATACATATAATATGCAAGATATGCTTATATATCCACCACATACAAGTTACATGCCCAGGTGTATAATCACTATATATGTCTCTGATAATACGTGTGTTAATTACATACACATGGTAGTATTTGTTATGAAATTTGCTATGTATGAAACTATTGTATGTAGTACTATATATGTTTACATGCATAAAACTGTAATGTTAATTATAAGGACCAAACTGTAACTTGCAAGAAAATATGGACTGAACATGTAATAATGTTGTAAATTGTAATAAGGACTATACTGAAATTACACGCGTGATCCTGTAGTATCAATTGCATGCAAAACAACATACATGGTTAATAAATAGCAATATTTGGTCTATAAATATTCATCCACATGCATATATATATATATTTATTAAAAGGCAAGTGAATAAAAATTACATGTTAATTGAATAAATTGATATGTTTCCATGTAAATTTAACCTTTTGCATGTTAAAATATTTTTTTACCATATATAGAATTGATTGGTAATTAAAAATATATTGCTTGCTTGCATGTTAGAACTAGCATGTATAGAATTACTTATATGGCAATAAACCGTAGATAAATTGATTGATATCTTATTAGTATAATCAACATATCTTTTGATATTACCATAAATATAAATATACCATATGGCAGTTAATTGATTTGATTTGATTTGATTTGGTATGATATAATTTGTGTGATTGATAATCCTGAATTGATTTAGTTTATCACCAAATCTACTGCATGATTAGATATATATCATGAATATATTTTATACTGCCTTGTATATATGTGGTTATCTAGAAAAGATATACCTGTTATTTATTGCCATGAATGGTATAATTTGCGAAATCATATATTTTCACATTTAAGTTGGAAAAATTATGAACCTTCCCTAACTAGGCTCACCTATTTGGATACGATGTCTAGGAAAGATATAGGCGGAAGTCGATATCCTAATGAGGTCGGGTTTTAAGTGGCATTCGTGCCCTCCACCCTCACCGTCTTTCCTGGTCGTTTTTCAAGTAGAGCTACCGAAAGGGGTTGACTAAATAATAATTTCCCCGAATGTGTTTATATAGTGATGTATGTTTCGCCGAATTGGTGTCTCAGTATCGACCCGTCGTTCGATAAATGAGAACCAATTCACATTAAAAGCAAAACTATTTTCGAACCTGTCGTTTCGAAACAAAGTTTGTGCTTGTGCAAACCATAAACATATAAACCAGTCGTTTTATATGAAAAATAATCCAGAACTCCCAACACATGTTGGATGCCATCTATGATGAGAAAAATCGCAAAACATACTTGCGAAATGACTGTTTAGACGTTGATGTTATTCCGTCACCACATGTTAGTCACCCTGATGTGTGAGCATGTGATACCCAAATTATTTGGATGTCATCTTTGATGAGTAAAACACGAGTTTGTTGTTACCCTCGAGATGAATGCTAAGGCGTTGATTTTATTCCGCCGCCACATTTGAGACGTGATGACGTCTATGGTGAACAAATGTCTGAAATTGACATATTGGAGCAATCCTTCACCAAAATACTAGCTTGGAAATTGTATTCCATAAGCAGTATCGTGAATTTATATTCACCATGTTCCTTTATCACCCATCTGTTATTGGATAAGAAAATTACCCCGGTGAGTAGTTTTAATCCTATTGGGTCAATGGCGAATTGTTTGCCTAATATTAATGCTCTTCGTGTATATTTTTTTTTTCTCCACGAATCGAGAATCGAGACAAGTGTTACTTGCCTCGAACTGTCGCGATCCCGATGAATTGCCTAGCCAAGCGAGATTTTAGACAATCGTCAAAATCGAAAACCTGTGGCTCCAAGACAGTAAATTGAAAGGAACAATATGGCACGTTGTCACAAAGCAAGAGATAATGCTCAAGGAGTCAATTCTATGCTATAAAGACAAAGGTCATGCATGGTTACTCCTTAAATAGTTCACAACTATTATAAAGGTGGAAAAACCGATGCTAATGTGGTTAAAGCTAATTGAAAGGAAACTCTTGAGACCCCCGATTTTGTGGCTCAAATGAGTTTGACACCTTTCTTTATTGATTTTGATAAATCATTGAGCCATTTTTTCGCTCATCTGGATTATGTTTTTCCATTTGGATTATTATTTTTCCATTTGGACATACTTTTGGATTATGGTTTGCCTGTTTATGAAATTTCTCGAAATAATTTAAAGTGTTTTTTGAGCAAATTCCTTTGACAAATGTGACCAAACTTTAAATTATGAAATTTTAGGCAATACTTGTGGTGTAGTTGGTTTTTTGGAAATAGTGGGTAACAGTGTACCATATAATTTCACCAACTACTTGCCTAAAAGAGCACTCAGTGACAACGATTCTGGACCTGTCGTTCCAAAATCGAAATCTTTGGTAAAGCCAAATTGATTTGTCAAATATGAGGCGTTATACTCATGCAGGTCCTGTCGTACCTTGTTGAGTTATAAAATATTCGAGAAAACCAGTGTTATCTGGTAATAGCTCATGAAAGAAATGAAATTTCTTTACATAGCCTCCACTCAAAAACGTATTTTAGAGGAGTTGAAATGTCTTTCAAGTGGTTGCTACCACATTCTTTAAAGCATTCAAAGTTACCTTATCATTTCGCCTGTCGTCGAATGATAAATGATTTAGATGCTAAGACATGATTGTCTGTACTATCATTCGCCTGTCGTCGATTGATAAGAGCATTTTGATATTATGGCATTGACCGGATGAGATATTCCCGGGTCAAAAGACGATGCTTGATTTATAATCGCATAGCATTTGGATTCTCTCTGAGAATATATTTCGCGATTAATCCGAAATTCATGCCACTAATGCTCACTTTGAAAGACTAGTATGTGTAAAGATCACGAAATGAACTCGTAGAATTCTTGTAAAGAATTGAAGGAGTTATTGTGGACTTATCCAACCATAAGACGGACCATAAATATAAATGGTTATGGTTGATGCATCGACAATATGGTCACATTTTAATGTTGTCCACATAAATGCAGCATTTTCCAAACTTTTAGCCCTATCATTAAGTTGATGGCTCATGATCCGGATTATCCTGAAAAGTCTAGCCGACTTGATAATTCCGAAGAGTAATAATCGAAATTTCGATTTGAATTACTTGAGTTTGGAAATTCAAATTGAACATCCTGTCGATTATGTTCAGACCCAAATGGACTCACGGAAAGTTTGTTGATGCGACTGCAAATGATTGCACGCACATCTTGGTCTTGCGCACCAAGATTTATATTTCCGTGTGGGTTATGCTATTTTGCTGTATTGGTCCGTTATGAGGCCCATAGACACTCAAACACCATATGCGTACCAGTTGGTTACTGGTTATGAGCCAGAAGTCTCATAATAACGCGTGTTTAGAGTGATTAATTAATATTTTGATTGAGCCGTTCTAGCGTTCAAAATATGGACCTCTGAAGGGGACATAAGTCGATTATGAATCTCCTGCCTATCATTTGATAGAGTAACCTTGGCAAGCGATCTCTTTACCGCATGATATGCGAAAGTGACATCGCTAAGACTGTTCTCCCCGTCGTTAGGGGGAGATTTGCACGTTACCGTTGATAAGGAACGACGTGAAGTAACGTGGCATAACCCACTCAGTCTTAGCTTGATCCCCAAAACTGCACTTAGTGATAAGTAAGTGCATAGACTCCCTCAAGTCTAACTAAATGCCAGACGCATTTAATGACTTTATGAGATGTCACGAGATCATTTATACCTGCTGCAAAATGCTTGCAAGGATAGACGTCCTTGTCGGATGCCGTGTTCCTGTCGTAACACGTTGCTTTGGCCAAACCCGCCAAGCAAAGGACGCTGCCGTCGGCCGTCAGTCTGTCGTCCTTCCTAAGATATGAGGAAGTTGACCGGTTCTTAATTCGTTCAGCCCCAGAGGTGGTGAACTGAAACTCGTTTGTCGCACGAGATTATAAAGGATCAAGAAGATGTGTGATTTCCTCCTCATCCTAAGAATCTCGAAATATCTGTCGATCATGATATCTTAGACGATATTGAAGCGAAACGAGACTGTCATTGATTACTTGTTCATATATTCGGTGACGACTGATAATATGAACAAATTATGATAGGGAACCATGTACCGTTGCCTGAAGTCAACGTAGAATAGACTGTACTAATGGAAACTTGCAATCCAAGTAGACTCCTTAGCGAAAGTGTGTTCGGACCTGTAGCTCCAACACCACCAATGTTAAACGAGTTCGTTTATTTGGTTATTCGTAAGGAAAAGTGATGAGAATAATGAGATTGTAGAATGCTCGCCTAGTAGCGCATGGCTTCTCTCACACCTTGGAATTGATTACGAGATGGTTGATTTCCTTGTAATGGACATTATAACAGTCCCCTACTTTACCAGTTTAGTAGTTTCCGAAAAACTGAGTATGCAGCCATGAATGTGGTCACGGTTTTATCTCTATAGGGATTTAGACAAAGCGATATAGATGAAGGTCCCTGTGTGACTTCATAATGCTTAAATCAAGTAGTTCCTGACCACGGAACACGATCTCAATTAACTGAGACGTTCACTATATGGATTAATATAATCCGAGCGGATGTGGTATACCGCCTAAGTGAGTACTTGATTAGCTTGGGATACTTGAACAAGTATTATGCCCTTGCGTGTTTTATTACGCGATCCATTTTTGGATTTGCCTTCGAGATGAAGGATCTTGGGAAGAAACGGTAGTGACTCGGCCTGATGATCGACTCCCGTAAAGATTGAATCTAAGTCCATGATTCAGACTACACCCAGAAGGTGTTATGACGTTGTATTCATCATGACGCTAAGTCGTCAGATTCTCCCATGATCGTTCGATCACTAGACATTGATATAGACCCATTCCGTCCCTGATGTGACGATGAAGAGATATTGAACCATGATGTTCATATCTAAGTACAATAAGCGCATTATTGTACTTGGTCTAATGTGCTAGGACGAACATCTCGTCTGCTGTGAATGGTATAGCTCGACACAGCATCGCGCTAACACGCTGCCATCGAAATGGCATAAAAGACATTTTCCCATTACCTTAAGGTAACTGTGGATGAGGGCTTGTCTTATCCCATTTGCGTCATCGAGTGTACCTACCCCCTTCGGTACTCGAATTAACGCAACCTTTTTTCGGTTATACCGATGCTGGTTACTTATCAGACCCGCATAAGGGATATTCCTAACATGGTATGTCTTTACCATTAGGAATAAGGCGACATCTTGGAGGTCTTGGAATGACTCCAAGTGAATCACTCTGATCTATTCGTGCTCTATGAGACGACTAGAGAGTGTATATGACTTCGAGCTAGTATTAGTCATATTTGAATTACATATGTTCTGTCTCACGATCCAGATAAAACACTTGTCATAGAAGACAACTTGTTGTTATTGATCAAGAGAGACATGACTACATTATGCTATTTAGCGTTTCTCGCCGAAATTAATCTTCACAAATGAAGTTTAAGAGCATCCAGTTGAATGCTCGTTCTATTCCACGTTAGATTTTCTTGCATCCAGTCGTATGTAAGTAAATGAGGCATCCAGTCGAATGCTCGTTTTCTTTCTTGAAATATGAAATCTTTGCACCCAGTCGTGTGCAAGTGAGGGGGAGCATCCAGGTGAATGCTTATTGCACTAATTACTACTTAGTCGAAATCCTCGCACCCTGTCGTGTGCAAGTGAGGGGGAGCATCCAGTCGTATGCTCGTGTACTCTTTTTGTCCTTAGACCAAGGTTTTTTTCCCACTGGGTTTTCCTTGGCAAGGTTTTTAGCGAGACACGTTCCCATCTTATCTCACTTAAGATTGCCGAAATTAGGGGGAGTATCCTGTTGTATACTTCTTACCACTGTGTACTCTTTTGTCCTTCGACTAGAGGTTTTTTCCCACTGGGTTTACTCTAGCAAGGTTTTGATGAGGCACCTGTTTTGTGGTTGATCCCTACGACTACCATTGTTGCACTCTTTTTCCTTCGACTAGAGATTTTCCCATTGGGTTTGCTCTGGCAAGGTTTTGATGAGGCACACTGTTTTGTGGTTAGTTACTTACATGATATTTCGGCCTATATCATTCGGCTACACAGTTTCTCCTAGGTACCGGTTTTGTCCCACACTGGGTTTTCCGGCCCTAAGGTTTTTATGTGTTTAGCACTGCGAATGAACTCGACTCAGATC
The DNA here is from genome assembly GCA_963920805.1 of Primula vulgaris. Taxonomy (NCBI): domain Eukaryota; kingdom Viridiplantae; phylum Streptophyta; class Magnoliopsida; order Ericales; family Primulaceae; genus Primula; species Primula vulgaris. The sequence goes on along the minus strand of OY987221.1, from coordinate 8,811,431 downwards.
GACTGCATGAAGACGAAGAATTCAAGACGTCCAAAGGGGGAGTGTTGTGAGATTATTGGACTCTTGGGCTTATACTTTATGGGCCCAAGTTGGGCTTGTAACCCTACCCCTCTATCTATATAAAGAGGGCTAGGAGTCTTGTATTTTACATTCATTCATTAATAAAGACCCTGTTGTTGTCTCTCCCTATATTCTCTCTCTATATCTATACACATATATATGTGAGCTAATATGTCACACAACAGATTTGAATTACTTGAGTTTGGAAATTCAAATTGAACATCCTGTCGATTATGTTCAGACCCAAATGGACTCACGGAAAGTTTGTTGATGCGACTGCAAATGATTGCACGCACATCTTGGTCTTGCGCACCAAGATTTATATTTCCGTGTGGGTTATGCTATTTTGCTGCATTGGTCCGTTATGAGGCTCATAGACACTCAAACACCATATGCGTACCAGCTGGTTACTGGTTATGAGCCAGAAGTCTCATAATAACGCGTGTTTAGAGTGATTAATTAATATTTTGATTGAGCCGTTCTAGCGTTCAAAATATGGACCTCTGAAGGGGACATAAGTCGATTATGAATCTCCTGCCTATCATTTGATAGAGTAACCTTGGAAAGCGATCTCTTTACCGCATGATATGCGAAAGTGACATCGCTAAGACTGTTCTCCCCGTCGTTAGGGGGAGATTTGCACGTTACCGTTGATAAGGAACGACGTGAAGTAACGTGGCATAACCCACTCAGTCTTAGCTTGATCCCCAAAACTGCACTTAGTGATAAGTAAGTGCATAGACTCCCTCAAGTCTAACTAAATGCCAGACGCATTTAATGACTTTATGAGATGTCACGAGATCATTTATACCAGCTGCAAAATGCTTGCAAGGATAGACGTCCCTGTCGGACGCCGTGTTCCTGTCGTAACACGTTGCTTTGGCCGAACCCGCCAAGAAAAGGACGCTGCCGTCGGCCGTCAGTCTGTCGTCCTTCCTAAGATATGAGGAAGTTGACCGGTTCTTAATTCGTTCAGCCCCAGAGGTGGTGAACTGAAACTCGTTTGTCGCACGAGATTATAAAGGATCAAGGAGATGTGTGATTTCCTCCTCATCCTAAGAATCTCGAAATATCTGTCGATCATGATATCTTAGACGATATTGAAGCGAAACGAGACTGTCATTGATTACTTGTTCATATATTCGGTGACGACTGATAATATGAACAAATTATGATAGGGAACCATGTACCGTTGCCTGAAGTCAACGTAGAATAGACTGTACTAATGGAAACTTGCAATCCAAGTAGACTCCTTAGCGAAAGTGTGTTCGGACCTGTAGCTCCAACGCCACCAATGTTAAACTAGTTTGTTTATTTGGTTATTCGTAAGGAAAAGTGATGAGAATAATGAGATTGTAGAATGCTCGCCTAGTAGCGCAAGGCTTCTCTCACATCTTGGAATTGGTTACGAGATGGGTTATTTCCTCGTAATGGACGTTATAACGGTCCCCTACTTTATCAGTTTAGTAGTTTCCCAAAAACTGATTATGCAGCATGTGATTGTGGTCACTGTTTTATCTCTATGGGGATTTAGACAAAGAGATATAGATGAAGGTCCCTGTGTGACTTCATGTGCTTAAATCAAGTAGTTTCTGACCATGGAACACGATCTCAATTGACTGAGACGTTCACTATATGGATTAATATAATCCGAGCGGATGTGGTATACCGCCTAAGTGAGTACTTGATTAGCTTGGGATACTTGAACAAGTATTATGCCCTTGCGTGTTTTATTACGCGATCCATTTTTGGATTTGCCTTCGAGATGAAGGATCTTGGGAAGAAACGGTAGTGACTCGGCCTGATGATCGACTCCCGTAAAGATTGAATCTAAGTCCATGATTCAGACTACACCCAGAAGGTGTTATGACGTTGTATTCATCATGACGCTAAGTCGTCAGATTCTCCCATGATCGTTCGATCACTAGACATTGATATAGACCCATTCCGTCCCTGATGTGACGATGAAGAGATATTGAACCATGATGTTCATATCTAAGTACAATAAGTGCATTATTGTACTTGGTCTAATGTGCTAGGACGAACATCTCGTCTGCTGTGAATGGTATAGCTCGACACAGCATCGCGCTAACACGCTGCCATCGAGATGGCATAAAAGACATTTTCCCATTACCTTAAGGTAACTGTGGATGAGGGCTTGTCTTATCCCATTTGCGTCATCGAGTGTACCTACCCCCTTCGGTACTCGAATTAACGCAACCCTTTTTCGGTTATACCGATGCCGGTTACTTATCAGACCCGCATAAGGGATATTCCTAACATGGTATGTCTTTACCATTAGGAATAAGGCGACATCTTGGAGGTCTTGGAATGACTCCAAGTGAATCACTCTGATCTATTCGTGCTCTATGAGACGACTAGAGAGTGTATATGACTTCGAGCTAGTATTAGTCATATTTGAATTACATATGTTCTGTCTCACGATCTAGATAAAACACTTGTCATAGAAGACAACTTGTTGTTATTGATCAAGAGAGACATGACTACATTATGCTATTTAGCATTTCTCGCCGAAATTAATCTTCACAAATGAAGTTTAAGAGCATCCAGTTGAATGCTCGTTCTATTCCACGTTAGATTTTCCTGCATCCAGTCGTATGTAAGTAAATGAGGCATCCAGTCGAATGCTCGTACTCTTTCTTGGAATATGAAATCTTTGCACCCAGTCGTGTGCAAGTGAGGGGGAGCATCCAGGTGAATGCTTATTGCACTAATTACTACTTAGTCGAAATCTTCGCACCCTGTCGTGTGCAAGTGAGGGGGAGCATCCAGTCGCATGTTCGTGTACTCTTTTTGTCCTTAGACCAAGGTTTTTTTCCCACTGGGTTTTCCTTGGCAAGGTTTTTAGCGAGACACGTTCCCATCATATCTCACTTAAGATTGCCGAAATTAGGGGGAGTATCCTGTTGTATACTTCTTACCACTGTGTACTCTTTTGTCCTTCGACTAGAGATTTTTTCCCACTGGGTTTACTCTAGCAAGGTTTTGATGAGGCACCTGTTTTGTGGTTGATCCCCTACTACTACCATTGTTGCACTCTTTTTCCTTCGATCAGAGATTTTCCCATTGGGTTTGCTCTGGCAAGGTTTTGATGAGGCACACTGTTTTGTGGTTAGTTACTTACATGATATTTCGGCATATATCATTCGGCTACATAGTTTCTCCTAGGTACCGGTTTTGTCCCACACTGGGTTTTCCGGCCCTAAGGTTTTTATGTGTTTAGCACTGCGAATGAACTCGACTCAGATCGACTGCATGAAGACGAAGAATTCAAGACGTCCAAAGGGGGAGTGTTGTAAGATATTATTGGACTATTGGGCTTGTACTTTATGGGACCAAGTGGGCTTGTAACCCTATCCCTCTATCTATATAAAGAGGGTTAGGGGTCTTCTATTTGATGATTCATTCATACATTATGATTAATAAAGCCTCCCTTATTGTTGTCTCTCATACCTCTCTCTATATCTATACATATCTCTATATATATCTATAACGAGCTAATATGTCACACAACAATTCTATCATTTTGGGTTAAATACACAAAGTTATGTTTACCTATTCTTTGTTTGCTTAAAGTCTTTATGCACATCGTTTGGTGTAGTGTTTTGTAGGGAGTTATGCATAAACAGCACCGAAGCCATTTGATCTATTCGAGTTTGTTCTCAATTTCGATACGTAATTGAACCGGAAGACCGGTCAAGTTAGGTAAAAGATGACTCATAGTTCAATCAGAGACGGCTAAATATGTTACAAACTATCTGACACAAAATGATTGAAACCGTCAGTAAAACTAAATTCGTCGTCTTTCCATATGCCAATCAGGGAACCTATTTTTTGATCAATACAAATAAGATTCGAGTGGACATTAAGAAACAAGATAATAAAAACATCATGTAACACTTTAGAATGAAAAGTTCAATTAAACTCTTACAATAAGAAAACAATTCTTTGAAAAATGAGAAATCATATCATGCATAAAAACATCTCATCAAATATTAATATCCCTCATATTACCAAAGGTTTCCTGATATGTGGTTTTGCCTTAAATTGTATTTTTGTCATTCACCTATTTCTTTCTTCCAAATAAATGGTTTAATTTTATGTTCGATTATCCGACCTGCAAATAAGTACCTATACTATTAAAACATGCTGCTTTATAAGTTAAATGTGTTTTCATTTTTAATACTATTCATGTATCTTATCATAATGTATTTTTTTACTAAAAAGATTAGGCAATGCACTAATTTAAGGTATAGGGGTGTTTTCATTACCGAAATAAATTTACCCCAGTAACTAAGGCTTGCTTTTTTAATTAACCCCAATAACTAAGGTTTGCTTCCTTAATTAAGTTCATAAGAAATGTACAAAATCCACTTACTTATTCACAAGAGTTTGATATTTTGAATCAAGTGTTACGTCTACATTTAACATGACCCAACTTATCGTTTGGGTTTCTTTACCAGACTCAACGATAGGAACTTGTCAGTGCAACCAGATTTTCACAGCTTAAGAGTAGCAAAAAAAGTGTCTAAGATTGTGTAACCCTTAAACAAGGGGTATTTCTATGTCAGAGGTTAAATGAGTGTAGGCTAAGTAAAGATTACATCTTATCCCCTTGAAATGATTGTGAGACGGGTGTTCTGTATAGATTCATCCTTTCAAAGGATTCATTTTCTTGAAGAATAAAAAAAAAACTATTGTTTCGCGCAAGATATATGACTTTTAGTGAAAAAATATCTAGTTGAGGAAGAGTAAAATTATTTTAATTATTCACAAATCACATGCAATGCAAGTAGTTGAAAAATACTGTAATACTTGCTAGCTAGTAAATAGTCAGGTGCGACAATTAACCCTAAAACTTTCTCTCTCTCTCTCTTAAACTCTCACCCTTTACTCAGAACTATAGCCGCCGCCTGCCTTGGGGGTGAGGGTGGTGCTTCGGCCCCCTCTACCCCCGGGCTCCATACCAAGATACTTTGATAGCCTCACTCCATTCAAATCCGGGCTCTTTTACGGAGTTTTTTTCCTTCTCACTTTTCTCCATGTTTTAACGGTGTGCTCCTAATTGTCTGAAATAATTAGATCTAATCATTCATGTCTCTTCGATTTCTTTACTAATGGTTTGAAGTTACCACTGTTAGATCCGTTAGATCATAGTTTGGTGTGTTATGACTCTCCACGGAGCCCCACAGGGGTTTTTCCAATCAAACACAGTGATTTGTTGCACCAATTGGTGGAGTACCAAAGCTATCTTTCGGACCAAATCCAAATTTAGAGCAAAATTTAGCTTACAAACAAACTGATGTGGATGTGATCGACGGTCAAAAAAAGAAAAGGACCAAAACTTCAACTCATCGAAATATTCCCAATTGTTATCACAAGATGTGGGAAGCAATTGTAACAAGTTGTGATCGAGTGTATAGAAGAACATATCTGAAGAATTGTTTTTATTTTCTTAGCAATAGAAGTTTTTTGTTTTAAGTTTTATCTGTTTTTGAAATTTCTATCCGCTGTTCTGGTTGCAGTTTTGCAGTTAGGTTCCAAGTGAAGTTGCAACCACAGTTGGAACCTAAGTATATTGATGGACAGAACAGTATAGTTAAATGTACTTGAATTAAATCACACGCACATTTAACAACGGAGTTCACCCAACTAGGCTATGTCTCCGGGGCACTCATCCAGATTATGATATTATAAAAGCTTACAATATAGGATTCAAGTCTTAATGAAAAACTCTCAGACTCCCTCTAGATTTTTCTGCCTATCTCTATATTGCTCCTACCTTATAACTATCACTCAAAATATCAATGGCATCCCACCATTGTTTTCTTTTAAAAGCTCACTGTGTATTCTCTCAAAAATGAGTTCTTTATAATTTAGAACACACACTTTTTACAAGCATAGTTATCAACTATATAAAGGAGTAAAATCAATCTTCTTTCTTCAAGATCTTTGATGATTGCTTTTGACTCTTTTAATTGGCTTCAATCTTTCCATATTGTACAAGATACCTCAGCGTAGGATTGACCTCAATCTTCATAAGATAGTACATGTTAATAACTAGCTTGGAAATAGGAGTTAATCTATTCCTTAAACAATGAACATATAAGATAATATATTTTAGAGATAAAATCTTTCTAAATATATATATGAAACATTAACTCCATATTTCATTCAATCTAAAACGTATCATACTGATTTTGATAAAGAACATAAATTGAAATAAGTGATAAAGATTTGCACAAGAATAGAGATATAGATTGCCTAGTTTAAAGTAAACTTATCTTTAAAAACTAATCTCCTTATAACTTTTAGGAAACATCTTTCTTATCACTTTAATATTCTCAATATACATAAACTTAATCTTTAAGAATATATGAGAATATATCCTGCATACTTTAAAACAAATAATCATCATTAAAAGAATAGTAACGCAGAATTAAAGAATTGAACAGAATCCTGCAGAACAGCAGGTTGGAACTGTGGTTGCAACTGAGGTTGCAACATTACTTAAAACCAAAGGCTGTTTCAATTCTTAACATACAACTAGGATTATTTAGTTTAAGTGATAGAAGCATTCTAATATATTCTATTCTTGCTACATGAGCAAAAGTTTCATCAAAGTCTATTCCTTCTATTTGAGTGTAGCCTTGAGCTACAAGTCTGTCTTTATTCCTAATAATGACTCCATCTTCATTACTTTTATTTCTAAAGATCCATTTAGTACCTATAATATTTTTATTCTTAGGTCTAGGTACTAATGTCCAAACATCATTTCTCTCAAATTGAGACAGTTCATCTTGCATAGCCAAAATCCACTCACTATCTTCCAATGCTTCTTTTATATTCTTGGGTTCTAACAGTGAAGTATAGCAAGCAAAGTGAACAACATCATTTCTTTTACCTCTGCTTTTTATACCTGAAGTGACTTCTTCTATGACATTGTCAAGAGAGTGATTTTTCTGAGTTCTTACATAGCGAGGCTTGCTTGTAGTTTGATTTTGAGATATTTCCTCTTCTTCTTCAAAATCTGTTGTATTCTGGGTTTTAACCTCGGTTTCAACCTCAGTTGCAACTGGGCTTCCAACCACTTTTGGACTGCCTGTTTGCTGAATTTCTCCTGTAATTCCTGACTCTTCATCATCACCTGTAGTCTCATCAACATCTTTCAAGTCATCAAATATCACATTATAAGATTCCATGACACAATTTGTTCTCAGATTAAAGACTCTAAAGGCTCTACTGTTTTGAGCATAGCCAAGAAAAACCCCTTTGTCACTCTTAGAATCAAATTTTCCAAGATGTTCTCTATCTTTAAGAATGTAACAAACACACCCAAACACTTGAAAGTACTTGACATTAGTTTTTCTACTTTTCCATATTTCAAAAGCAGTCATGGTAGTACCTTTTGTAATATAAACCCTATTTACAATATGACATGCAATGTTAACATCTTCAGCCCAAAATCTTTTGGCAAGTTTCTTAGAGTTAAGCATGACTCTAGCCATTTCCTGAATAGTTCTATTCTTTTTTTCCACTATACCATTTTGTTGTGGAGTCTTTGGTGCAGAAAACTCATGACTTATGCCTAAAGAGTTGTAAAAGTTGTTAAACTTGCTGTTTTCAAATTCAGTTCCATGATCACTTCTGACCCTAACAATTTTACCAATGGTGGAACCTTTTTCAAGTTGCAATTTCAAGCACAGGGTTTTAAAGAGTTCAAAAGTTTCAGTCTTACCCCTTAAAAACACTACCCAAGAGTATCTTGAGAAGTCATCTACAACTACCACAATATACTTCTTACCCCCAATACTTTCAGTTTGCATAGGACCCATTAAGTCAATATGAAGAAGTTTTAGGACTCTCTTAGTGTAGATTTGACTAGTACTCTTGTGAATACTCTTTGTTTGTTTACCTATTGCACAATCACCACACACACTTTGAGTTCTAGAACTGAGTTTGGGAATACCTCTTATCAATTCTTTTTTAACAAGCTTATCCAAGATTTTATAGTTTACATGACCAAGCCTCTTATGCCAAATATCTACATTGTTAGTAATAGCTTGATTACACTTATTCTGAGGCAATTCTTTTTCAGATTTTTCAAAAATGTAGCAGCTATTTGCTGATCTCACTCCTGTCATGACCGGATCATTATTAAGATTAGTAATAAGACACTTATCTTTGTTAAACTTAACAATCATCTTGTTGTCACACAGTTGACTAATACTGATAAGATTGGCTTTTAAACCATCTACAAGAAACACATCATTAATCTCAGGCATTTCAGGTTTGTTTAAGATTCCTTTTTCAATAATTTTACATGTATCTCCACCTCCAAACACAACAGTGTTTCCTGTAAGATTAATAACATTTTTAGAGCACTTGCAGTACCTGTCATGTGGTTAGAACAACCACTATCAAAGTACCAATCATCAGTGGTAACAGGATTTAAGGAAGTAATAACAACTTTATTGTTGGCAACTGGATTATTGTTACTTTTAACTCTCCAAATCCAATTCATTTTTTTATTCCAAACTGGAATCAATCTATTTCTCTGAGAGATATACTCCTTGTGCATTTTTAAATAACACCTGATTTCTACATGTCCATGTCTTTTGCAAAAGTTACACAGTTTTAGATCAGAAGCAGTTTTACCCTTAAAATTGTTCAGTTTTTTCTTGGTTGCAACTGTAGTTCTAACCTTATTGTCAAAAACATGATCTTCAGTTTTAACAAGGGCTTTAACAAAAGTAGTTCTACCAGTGCTTCCATAACCATAATAACCCAAACCACTGTTATCTTTAGAGCCTCTAGAATAGGATAACATGTCATCTAGTTTTTCTGAAGCAGAAACATTCAGCAGTTTTATCTTCTTCCTGGTTTCAGTCAACTCAACTAGTTGTGTGTTAAGTTGCTCAGTGAGATTCTTTACCTCATTCTTAAGATTAGTATTAAGATTGTTTGTGATCAAGGATTGTTTACTCAGACACTGATATTTTTCATAGAGGACAATATACTGTTGAGTAATATTATCATCAGAGGGCTCTTCTTCATCACTGCTATAAGTTTTAAAAGCAGTTGCAACTATGGTTGAAACTGACTCACAGTCACTTTCATACACAGATTCTTTTTCAGTGATTCTTCCCATAAAATTAACAAAGTTAGATTCATTCTCTTCATCACTGTTGCTCTCAGATTCACTGTCACTGTGAGTGGTTATATAAGCATTTTTGTTTCTTTTCAATGTATTAGCACACTCAGCTTGAATATGACCAAAACCTCTACACTCTCTGCATTGAATTTCTCTGGACTGAGAGTTTCTATCATCTTTTTCTTTTGGAGTCCACTTTCCTTTAGGATTATTATTAAACTTATCTTGAGTATCTCTTTTCTGAAAACCTTTTGACATACCAGGTTCATCCTGTCTTTTCTTATAAAACTTTTTGTAGACCTTTTTAGCAAAGAAAGCTAACTGTTCTTCATCATGCATATTCTCACAGATTTTGGGTTCAGATTTCTTAGCTTGGAAGGCTATTCCTTTTTCTGTTCTCTTAGGTTTAAAGAATTTTAGTTCATGAGTACTTAGATTTCCCATAAGTTCTTCAAGTTTTAGATTTTCTAGATCAGTTGATTCCTCAATGGCAGTTACTTTGATTTCAAATCTTTCTGGAAGAGACCTAAGTGTTTTCTTGACAAGCTTATCATCACTATATTTTTCACCTAAGGTTCCAGCTTGATGAGCAATGTGACAAATTGTACCATTAAATTGTTCAATTGTAATCTTCTTCCATTCTTAGATTTTCAAACTGAGTAGTTAACTGTTGTAGTTTGTAGGCTTTTACTTTAACAGTTCCCTCAAAAGTAACTTGTAGGATATCCCATGCCTCTTTGACAGTTTCACAATGAGAAATATACCTGAATACGCTTAGAGTTACACCAGCAAAGATTAGGTTTATTGCAGTTGAGTTTGCACTTAACTTTCTGTCTTCATCAGTAGACCACCTATCTTCAGGTACATATATTAGTTCACCATCACCATCAGTATCAGTTGGAACTTCCCATCCATAGAGTACAGACTTCCATGCTTGCTCATTTTACTGTTTGATGAATGATCTCATCCTTATTTTCCATACTCCATAGTTAACTCCTCCTTCAAGCAATGGAGGTTTGTTGAATGCTTTTCCTTCCCTCATTAAGTCCATCTTTACTAGAACACAGGATCCACACTAAGTAATATCTAGTGTGAAGCTCTGATACCAATTGAAATTCTTATCCGCTGTTCTAGTTGCAGTTTTGCAGTTAGGTTTCAAGTGAAGTTGCAACCACAGTTGGAACCTAAGTATATTGATGGACAGAACAGTATAGTTAAATGTACTTGAATTAAATCACACGCACATTTAACAATGGAGTTCACCCAACTAGGCTACGTCTCCGGGGCACTCACCCAGATTATGATATTATAAAAGCTTACAATATAGGATTCAAGTCTTAATGAAAAACTCTCAGACTCTCTCTAGATTTTTCTGCCTATCTCTATATTGCTTCTACCTTATAACTATCACTCAAAATATCAATGGCATCTCACCATTGTTTTATTTTAAAAACTCACTGTGTATTCTCTCAAGAATGAGTTCTTTATAATTTAGAACACACTTTTTACAAGCATAGTTATCAACTATATAAAGGAGTAAAATCAATCTTCTTTCTTCAAGATCTTTGATGATTGCTTTTGACTCTTTTGATTGGCTTCAATCTTTTCATATTGTACAAGATACCTCAGCGTAGGATTGACCTCAATCTTCATAATATAGTACATGTTAATAACTAGCTTGGAAATAGGAGTTAATCTATTCCTTAAACAAGAAATATATAAGATAGTATCTTTTTAGAGATAAAATCTTTCTAAATATATATATATGAAACATTAACTCCATATTTCATTCAATCTAAAACGTATCATACTGATTTTGATAAAGAACATAGATTGAAATAAGTGATAAAGATTTGCACAAGAATAGAGATATAGATTGCCTAGTTTAAAGTAAACATATCTTTAAAAACTAATCTCCTTATAACTTTTAGTAAGCATCTTTCTTATCATTTTAATATTCTCAATATACATACACTTAATCTTTAAGAACATATGAGAATATATCCTGCATACTTTAAAACAAATAATCATCATTAAAAGAATAGTAACGCAGAATTAAAGAATTGAACAGAATCCTGCAGAACAGCAGGTTGGAACTGTGGTTGCAACTGAGGTTGGAACATTACTTGAAACCAAAGTTTGTTTCAATTCTTAACATACAACTAGGATTATTTAGTTCAAACCAATAGATAACAAATAGTATATGAGCCAGAAATCTGGTCCTAACAGTTTTAAGTTGTAATAAGGTCGTTACGGTTATTGTTTATTAATAAAATAGTGGGTTTATCCACAAATTTATATTAAAAAAAAAAGTCAGGTGCAGCTACCTAAGACTTGCATTTTATTTTATTTATTTTGTTGGCTTACCAAAAAAATTAAACAAGTTGAATGTCAATTGAATCGACTTTTAATGTTATACTTGTAAGATGGCTTATCAAATTGGGTTTAAAACAATGTTGCCTAAACCAGTTAACAATATTGTCTAATTAATTTCATAATATATATAATTGCTAATTTTAGAAAAATAATGAAAAAAGTACGTATTATTGGTGATTAATTTCTCTTCGATTCCACGTGACATGTAGATCTCCTACAGTAGGTCATCGGCTACGTATGCAGTAACAACCCATTTTTTTATGTTATTTAATTTACTGTAGAAATTATTAATGAATTAGTATTTAAAATAGCTTTTATACATGACTGGTTATGTATGCATGCACACAACATACATGATACACGTTCACAAGTTCGGTCTTTGCCTCTTTAGTTACAAAAACAAAGTGATCAAAAACCATTCACTTAAATAATCTAATTAAATGTAGTCAACTTTATTGAAAATTTCTTGCACATAAAGATTCAAAATTCAGTATTTGAAAGTCAATTACATCTCATACAATCGTGTTTGCCAGATCAATATCGTATCTAATATCATCTAATGCACATGACAACTGATTATACATTCACACTTCACAAAATAAGCCGCGTAATCACTCACGTAACCTTTTTTGGTAATAGCAAAAGTTAATTACACCTTGCAAGTTGCAATTGGTCATCACTCATCATTCAATATGTAAGATCAGTGTGAATTACAGGCCATTTTAAGGACTCAAGAAATTAATATTTTCATAACTAAGAGAACTTGAAACAAAATTAATTTTAAAAAATGAAAGAAACGTACTTTGATAGCCATCCTCCTGAATAGAATGTTGAATTCAGTACCTAAGTAGGAGTATCTAGAAAATATTTCAGTACACCCTATCTTTTGAGAAAATTACATTATAGTCTCGTGTATTTATACAAAATTCCGATTTAATGTACTAATGTTACAAAATCTTGACGTAGTGTACTAAGTTTATCAAATAAACTTGATTTAGTGTACTAAAGTTTCAAAATCTTAATTTAATATACAGAGTTTAGCAAATAAACTTGATTTGTGTACTACCATCAACCTTTTGACCTTTCTATAGTGTGTGAAATCACACGAAATTTTATATATCTATGTATGTAAACCCTAGAAATCAGGGAAAATGCAACTATATATTGTTTAAGAGTTAAGCATCATATTCATCCTTACTCGTAACCAAAAAGACAGTCACGTGTGAGGTCACGTATGAGGTCACATGTTCTGATTCCTCAAAAAAATTAACAACAGTACACTAAATCAAGTTTATTATTAGACACTTTCAGACAAAATTCAAAAGACTAATATTTACTTCTCTTTTTGTTTAGGTTTTTTAGGATATATATTATACACTGTGACGGACGAGCTTACGGGTAACGCTCTTTCGCATTTTGTATATAACTGGTCTCGCCCCAAACTCACATATTTTATGCGGAGTATTTATTTTTTAGGCATCAAGCATATAAAATGAAGTTAGATCAAAAAACAGAAGATAAGAAAAAGTAAGATCTTATATGTATATGTATATATATATACACGTGTGACGGTGTGTGAAAATATATTCTCTAGATGATTTTTCCTTTAACGTGTAAGTGAGATCCACAATGCAGAAGGTGCAATGTGCATTTCTGATATGTTAGGTCATTGTTGAGATAGAGTCAATACCTACTACATAATATTGTTTATACAGACAAAAATAAAATAATAAAATTAAAATGATGGCGCTTTCCCATATATAATTGTTTTTTTGGTACATAGCTTTCCCAAATGTTAGCTTCTTCATCACAAGTTATAGTCATCATCAGGCCACAAAAGTGTGTGAATTTGCAATGCCTATGCTTAGGTTATATTGCCTGGGAAATTGGGTTTAGGTTTTATTGCACCAAACTTGTAGGCACATTACTATTTGACCATATTTGGTAACATAGTAACATGTAATGGAAAATCTTCTGCTCATATATAGTTCTTTTCTGATAAACCTGAAGTAATAAGTTTGGTAAATACTATTTGCAAATTGCAATGCGTAGGTTAGCCAGCAGTGGAACTGATTTCTTTCTTTAAGCAATCATTGTAAAAAGAAAACTAAAAATGTATGTGCCACACAGTCACATACAGCATGCCAACTAAAAAAAGTACATATGTACTTGGATAGTTTTTTCAGTCATGGTGTCAAGTTTAGTACTATAACCTGGTATGATAATGGATAAATTTATTGCTTCACAGAACATAGGATTATTTATTCATTTGTTTATACCAAAATAAGGAGTATGCAGATAACTATTTTAGTCGGTGGTGCCTCAAACTTGGAGACCTCGTTGATGCTTGGTATGGGGTTTGTCGAGCAAGGTCTTCTCTAATGGTCGAGGCATGGGGTATGAGAATGAGAGCAACATATTATGGGCTAAAAAGAACAAATGGAATAGAGTAAACTTCGAGTTTGACAACTTGAGTTTGATTAAATTATGCTCAAACAAAGATATCGTGATCACGAGTACATATGTATGAGAGATCGAGAGTCTTATCTGGAACATCCACTTTCTAAACGATGGTACGGAGTGGAGGTTTAATTACATGGAGTCTAACGACGCGAATCGGCCAAGAAATTCCTTAGTAATTCATGCTAGGAGTAAGGTTCAAAATATGTATCTTATAAATTCGCCAGACCATAAATGTGCGCACTGCTTTATCTGAATCGAATTAATATGTGGCATTTTTGCATTTAAAAAAAAAACTTAGGAGATTAAATTGGGCTGTCAGTAAACTAACTCCTTTGCCCTTGACAGGCCTAATGACATACAAAGTTTTGCAAAGTTTAGGCCAGTGGCCCATGTATATACTTAAGTCCTGACAGATTTTAAAACAAACAAAAAAATATAAATTTCAGAGGAAGTATAATTTTTCCCGTCCTCAAGAGGAGAATATTAGTCGTAAGTCAAATTTTACAACATTTTTTATATAAAGGTTTTGAGCCGAAACTTGTTTAAGTTTCAGTCACCCGATGCAATAAAAAAAGAGTTTAAAAAATAACTTCTACTATACACGGAAAAGATATTAAAATATAAAAAAGAGTTTAAAAATTATTTTTAAACTTAAAAAATATATTATAATGTACACGAGAAATATATAAAAGTGTAAAAAAATAACTTAAAAGCTGTTTTTTTAGTTTTTTGTAGTGTTTGTTTGAATTATTAAGTAAAAAAAATATAGCAAAAAGTTACGAAAATAATATCTTTTTTTATCACTTTGGCAACCTATAATTAAAAATGTTATGAAAGTAGTAACTTATGAATAAATTTTTTATTAAATTAAATGTGACCTTCCACGAATGAGCCCGCATCGAACTATGTAAAACAATGATTATTTCATAACTTTAACGGCTGCACATGAAAAAAAAATCATATATATTTTTGATATGGGCTTTGGTCCTTCTGGAACATGGTGTTAAGTAGATGCAAATCTATACATTGCATGAACATGGGTTTGAAAGACCAAATTGTAACCGACTCATGGAGTGCTATTTTTTAAGAGACTACATGAATATGGATTTCGACTTTCGCTTACGACTTGGAGGCAAATTTGAGATTCATAAGAGGCCGGAAATGTTATTCCAACAGCACGGATTTGCGATAAGTAGAGTCACTTGAAGCTAATACATATGTTTGTTAGACTGCATCTTTTGACAAATAAATACGATTTTATAGAGCGACAAAGCTGGAACGTTTTGACATAAAATTTTCTGTTTTTTAGACCATTAAATTTTGGCATTGCCCAAGTCTTTCTTAATTTGGTACTTCTTATTTATAAATAATAACTATGAACTTTTTGATTGAAAAAAAAAAAGAAGGAAAATTCAACATTTGCGTTTAATTTACAGAATTATAGAGGGGAGTGGGGAGTAAAGTGCAATGCCACCTCTTATTTAGTTAGGAGAGAATCACCGTAATTATATTTCCACATGACAATTAAAAGGTCTAACAAAAGAACGAGTCCACGTGCTTTAAATTAACTAAGTTGGTGAAGAACTAAACTTTACATGATGATATTCACTACAAGAAGTGGTCCTTCTTCCTAACGGATATCTTAACTTCTAGCAGCTACATTACCATCTAATTGTGCATTACGAAACTACGTGTAATTTTGACCGGTTTATAACTTATATCAAAATTGTCGAAATGATTATTTTTTAAATCTAATCATAAACTTTAACATTTAAACTATATGGTCAACTTTTAAAAAATTTCATTCCAACAATTTTGATACAAGTTATTGGACGGTCAAAATTGCACGTAGTTTCGTAATGAACAATTAAATAGGAACTGAGGGAGTAAATAGTATGTAAAAATAAAAAAAGAGTAAACAATATAAGAAGTAGTACAATAATTTTTTGGTTAAGCTGATCTGGTATGCGATATCACTTTTATGTATATGATTGAGGCATATATATATCATTTGTGCTGCAACCGGATTATATATGTGACTTAATTGTATCGTTTGGCTATGCACGTTGACATATTCACGTCACAAGGTCAACTATTTACTCATCTCGATTGTCTTACTCTTAGCGAATTGAAATATATGTATAAGTAATCTCACGAATAAATTTGTTTCAAAACCTTGAAGACGTGGAGTTCGGAAATCGGACGCACCTTGTAATTTCTTGGTATATATAGTACTAGTTAAGGTAACCAATGGAAACCTGTAAAAAAACACTATTCAAGACGAACAATATTCTTTTACCATGTAAATTATGGGTGACACAAATTATATCAAAAGTCTGACTAACCTATTGATAATTTGTGAGGCATGCATGTTGAAAAATGTGGTCTTGATGGAAGAATAGCAAATTTGTTGTGAATACTTGATGCGTTACGACTTATATATAAATCACGTAGTTTTTCAAATTGTTTCTAATTCTGGTTTTGGTCCCCATTTTCATATATAAAACATGTCGTTATACATTTCGGAAAAAAAAAAACAATACGCATATTTGTGTTTCCATCGTGAAATCGTTGAGATTTGCATTAATCAAATATTGATTTTGAGTGTTTTTACAAAAAAAATATCCAAGTTAATGTCTAAGTTGATGTCCATATAACATCTATATATATATATATATATACTAGCGAACGTGCCCACGCGTTGCGTGGTGTAACCGGTGTATTTTTTTTATTTTTCAAACATTAATCATATAAACAAAAATACAACAAAATTGAAAGAAATGATACTAACCTGTGCTGCCACGGTTCATCATGGTAAAAATTTGCTCCATATTTTCAATATTTTTCTACTTTGTATTTTGTAGAGAATGAGAGAAAAAGAAAAGAACAGACTAAATCATATTATGAGTAATGGGATAAACGAATTTAATTGATGATAGTGTAGAAACGGTTAGTTTATGGGCAGTTATATTTTTTAAATGGAAAAAAAACTAGTTTGACTTTTTTTATAAATTTTGTAGTTAGTTGGGTATTTTTATAAATATTTGTTTCAATAACTAATAAACCCTACTCAAATAAACTAATAGTATATCATACTATTAATATAAGCAAACTCAAGAAAAGTTAAGATTGCCATTTTTTTTAAAAATACTCTCACTCTATTTTAATAATTACCAATATACATAATCTAATTAATTAACTATTTGTTCATACTATATTTTCCTAATTACGGATGTAAATTGATTAACAATTCGTTTTAACCTCCATAACTATAATAAATGATACCAAATCTGAATATTATGTTAATTAACACGTCTCACACGCAATGTGGGGGTAAATTTTACTAGTATATATATATATATATATATATATATATATATATATGGGAAATGTTATATGAACATCATGAAAAACACCCAACTAGACACTTTTTCGTAAAAACGCTCCAAATCAAGATTTGGTTAATGCAAATCTCAATGGTTTCACGACGGGAACACAAATATGCGTCTTGTTTTTTTTTTTCGAGATGTATAATGACATGTTTTCGAAATTATGGTAAAATTTAAAAATTCAAAACATGTCATTATACATCTCAGAAAAAAAACAAGACGCATATTTGTGTTCCCGTCGTGAAACCATTGATATTTGCATTAACCAAATCTTGATTTGGAGCGTTTTTACGAAAAAGTGTCTAGTTAGGTGTTTTTTATGATGTTCATATATCTTCCACATATATATATCACGTAGACATGCCATATACAATAAAAAAATAATATAAGAATAGCAAATGGTACATATTAATTATGTTGCTAATTTAGCACTTTACTTTCACCACAACATCGAAGTGTTTCTTGCTAATCTCGATAATTTCGTATAGTGCCTTAAATTCCTTGGCATTGTCATATTTGGTTAAAACTCTATACCGGAACCTATTTATGTTGTAGCTCTTGAGGTGCATAATTCATTTACTCCAAATAAAGTTGTAAAAATGTATGAATAATTCCACGCAAGACAAAATCAAAATCATGATATGTTATTTAATTGCTACGATCAAACACAATGTCGAATGACTAGACCAAATATTGGATATCTAACTAGCTTATAAAACTAATGTAGTTAATCGATTATCGATGCATGTGTTTTTATCAACTTACAATGCGAAAAACATAAGATGCAAATTGAGGATCAATCAACCATTAAGTTTCTTTTTCCAAAGAAATTTGATACGGATAAACATATCAAATAGTAACATACTTTTAATGCAAAACCTAGCTATTTCTCATATTAAAATTAAGAGGCTCACACACATACAGTTGGAAAGCAATGTAGTGGGAAAAAAGCATGGGAAAGCATTTAAGTATGAAACTAGTAACCCCTACTTTCCACCTCTAAACCGCTTTGCTTGAATGAGCAAAAGTTGCCATAAAATAGTAAAAAGATGATTTATTAGAGTGGAGCAAAAAGACAAGCCATAAAAGAAACAGCCAGCCCATTTTAGAGTGGGGACTTGGAGTATATTTGTCAACCTTGGGGGTCATTAACAACCACCTAAATAAGGACGCGGAAAACAAAATAGTTAGTTCTAGTGGTATAGTGTTATGCTCCTATATAAGTCATAATGCACCTACAATTAGCTAGCATGAATAAATTGATTGTTAAAGTTATGATTATCCGAAATAAACGATATAATGATCACATGATTGATGAAAAAAACACACAAAACACGCTAAAGCTTATAAAACCTTGATGGTTGGGAATTGGGAAATGACTTTTCTTTCTAATTTGGTAAATGACGATTATCGAAGCATCTTGAATATGAAGATAGTTATATATAAACCAAACCCCTACAATAATGTGTTCAACTTTGCTCTATGCCAAGCAGTTTTGAAGAAAAAAATTCTCTGCAGACGGGCGAACGGATTTCGTTACGATTGTTATTCAACCAACCGGATGACACCCGTGTTACCTTCTTTTACAATGCTGAAATGATATAGTAAAAATATTAACTGAATTAAATTAAAATTAGTCGTATTGTCCACTTTATACCACGATTTGGTTTCTATCTAACTTTTATTTTCATGCACTCCTGATAGGCTGATATCTTCTTTCGTATTTTGTCATCACGTTGATCAAGCACTAGAATTACTTCATTCGTATTTATTTAAGTGCCATGTTTGTTGAATATATGTGAATTATAAATAATATGTACATAAGATATTAATTTAGTATTAGGGTGATGACGGTTGACTCATGATATTCATATAAACTTTTCGACATACGTTGTTAAAATAACTCATATAGTTCCATTGATTTAACTCGATATGCATGATCAACTAACAATCGACAACGAATCTTATACATGTGTGTATAAAAAATTATATATTTGTATCATTATTCATACAACTATATTACCTATGTCTCTAAATTATTGTCTCCTATAAAATTGCACAAAATATTAATGAAACTGGATAATGATGGTATTAAGTTATAAAATGCTCACACTTTTGGTCAAATCATTTGTTATATCAAATTTTATCACATATTTTTAATACAAAGGTAAAATGTGTACTTTCATATTTAATTGTTATTGTTTTAGCAAACTAAACAATTATTTTAGACATAAGAGACAATTCTTAAGGACAAATTTAATTACACAGTAGTAAAAAAAAGAGTTAAATAAAGTACAATATCAAATGTCAATCTGTCATCAGATTCTCTAAACTCCAAACACAGTTACAAATAGACTATAGATATAGTTACTAGAGAGATAGTTATGAGAGATATAGTTATGAGGGGGCATGGTGCGGTTTGAGAGATATAGTTATGAGGGGGCATGATGCTGTTTGTTGAAGGTTTGAACCTAAAATACACCAAACCACGTAAAAAAAAATGGACGGTTTGTTTTGATACGGGTTGTTGAAATTTCAAATTTGAATCTATCTCAATACATTTTAAGCGGTTTGGGTTTACAGTTTGTTCATTTTACTTTTTAAACTTATAAAAGATGTAATGTTAACCCACAAAATAAAAAAAATAAACACGAAAAAAAAAAAAAAAAGTCAAAAATTTCAAATTAAAAATTTATAAACCAAATTATAGTTGCATACTAGATACACGAGATTAATAGTTTAGCATAACATTTTTATTCATGTCTATTATGCCTCTATAAAAAGATAGAAACGAGCAATAAAGTCATAAACACACGACATAAAATAATAAAATATTCAAACAATTTAAAGTTGTAAATTAAAATATTGTGTAAACCAAAACACTGTGTGCTTGATCAATCATGGGATATTAAGGTTAAATATTTTATTATGTATATTTGATTATTTATATGTATATTCAACTAATTTATATATTTATATGTATATTTAATTAATTTTTTTTTTTTACCGTTTGATGGATTGATCGGTGATTTGAAAATATTAACTCAAACCGGTTTATTTGGGATGCAGTTTGGTTTGAGTTGGTAATTTGAAAAGTTCAACCTCAAGACGCCACGGCTTGGTTTGGGTTGCGTTTGGCATGTTTTGTTACAGTTTTTTGCCCATGTCCTATATATATATACAAACAAGTACAAACTATAAACACAACAACTTCACCGAAAAAAGTAGAAACACAACCGTGTGCACCCTTTTTCTCTCTCTCTCTACATGCAACAATGGGTATCTGTTTCTCAAGAAAATCACTAAAAACCAGACCCACAAAACGTCTTACTAACACCAACCCTTCATCGAGCCACCGCTGGACCCGAATCCGGTCCTCAAGAAAACCGCAACTTGACGAAAACTCGCTTACAAATGCTGCAGTTCTGTTACAACAACTACAGCAACAGAGTAGTAATAGTGGTAAAGTTGGGTTTGACAGGTCTAGTTCGGTGAGGTATCCGAAGAGAGGGGGAGCGTTGCCACGTAGCTCTAGCTCGAGGGAAAGGTCGGTTGGTGATCCGTTGCTTCAGCCTCACCAGCTTGTTAACCAGGTAGGAAAATGCATTGTTTAAAATGGGTACTTCTTTTTTTCACTGTTTTTAAAAAGCGTAGTAAAAAAAAAAAACTCTATTAAAGCTTTTTAATAAAAAAAAATTAGTCCGCTAAAAGCTTACACTTTTTAGTTTTTAACGTATCTCTTGTAAAAACTCTTTAGCTGAGATTTCCCGTTTTAAAGCATTGGCTATTCTATATTAATGATAAGCGAATGTGATCACGTGCTGAATTTATATTAAAAATAATGGAGGTCGTCGGCAGGGGCGGAACCAGGATTGTTTTTTTAAAAACAAACAACTACCATGATTTGAACTCCTAACCTTCCACTACGCCAGTTTTACCACTACAGCAACAACTATTTTGTTTATTTAGGGGACTATCAATGTATATATGTTAGAAAATTTTAAATTACACATAAAAAAAAATTGAAAATCGCCACCGGAGGTCGTGGCCACCCCCAGCCACCCCCTGGGTCCGCCCCTGGTCGTCGGGTCGAGGAAGTAAATAGGTGGAGACTGTGGAGAGTTTAGCCTCATTTTTAGTAAATATTGATGAGAAATTAAAAAATTTATGTTAATAAAACATTCAAAAGTTAGCTCTAGCTCGAGAGCCGGGTCAGTTGGTGATCCACTGCTTCAGCCTCACCAGCTTGTTAACCAAGTAGAAAAAAACATTGGTAGAAATGGGTACTCTTTTTTTTCTTTTCTAATAGTAATGATGAGGGAATGTGATCCCGGATGGGGGAATTAGAAATGTTTTTTTCGTGATTAAGGGGTGTTGTAAGTCTAAAATCGAGAAAATAATAAGATACATGTAAAATATCGGGGTTTTCTCAAATTGGGTAGTACTGGAGTACCTTTTAGGCTTAGTTACTCTACTAGTGATCCCGTGCCGAATTTGCATTAAAAATAATTGAGGTCGAGGAAGTAAGTAGGTGAAGACTGTCGAGGGCTTAATCACAATTTCATTAAAAATCAAAGAGGAAATAAAATTTTCTATATATTTTGATTAAAAAATCAATAGTTGTGTTTCATCCCCACATCTTATGAAAGAAACTCGTATAGTCGTATAGAGTATGATAAAAAAACATATAGAATTTCAGCTCATTTTATTTAAAATTCCTGCCTCCATCCCTGATGGAGTTGAAAGAAAATTATGAGTTTATGTGATCAGGGCGAAGTGAGGAATTGTAAATGGGGGTGGTGAGTCTACATTTGAAATAATGTTAAGTGAAAAAAAGAAGTTACAATAACAAAATTAGATCTTGTCAAAATGAGGGGTGTTGCCATGTATTTTTGGGGTATTGATGCGTTCACAACTGCAACACTTCTGATCACGCTCCAATGAGTCGAATTAACATTTGAATATGTTTGGTGTAAGTTTGTTTTGGTCAATGCCACCTAGGATTGATGACGTGGGAAGTGTGGTCTGAGTGTGTGAGTGGTGAACTTATTATTTCCCCTATGGCTCTAGGACTAGGTCACTCACTGATCCATTGATTCAACCTCACCAGCTTGTTAACCAGGTAGACACATTAAAAGGGTACTCATTTTTGGTATTTTTAAATACTGATGAGTAAATGTGATCAGGGATTCAGGGATGAAGTTTGGAATTGTAAATGGGGGTGCCAAATTTTAATAATTACAGGTGAAAGAAGGTTACAAGGGGTGTCAAAACACTAATTTTAGCAAATTATGGTCAAAAGACGTAAAAAAAGATATGGTAAAAGTTAACCATTTTACAAATATGAGTGTGTCATGGTACCAAATGGTCACCATCTAGGGTCCTAATGTCCTGATCAGTTTAGCCCCAATGCCTAACAAGGAACTGTGAAATGGGAGGGTCTGGAATTATGTGGTGAAGATTAATTTTATAATTACGAGGGGATGACACGGGAAATCATGAAGGTTTTAACTAGAATACAAGGTAAAAACTTTTTTTTTTGTCTCATCACCTTTTAACAAAATGAGATGTGTTGCCATGTAGCTTGTGTCAATCTCACTAGCTTGTTAATCAGATTCATTATATTAAAGGGTACTCATTTGTTGTATTTTGTGATTGTTGATGAGTAATTGTGATGAAAATAACCCATCTATTTGTGATCAAATTTGATGGGTAACCTTTCATTATGGGTCTTTCAAGATGTTGATAAGTAATTGGTATATCAGTGATCACTCACTGATCCACTGCTTCACTGGATCAGCTTCTTAATCAGGTAGACACATTAAAAAGGCCCTCATTTCTGGGTTTATTTTGTGATTGTTGATTAGTGTGATGAAAATATCCCCTCTATTTTTTACAAAAAAAAAATGTTGGTTAATAAAGGTTCCTCATTTATGGGTTTTGCAAATTGTTGATGAAAATGGTATGCTCTAAGTATTAGCTAGTAACTAGATACCCCTCTTATTCTGACAAAATTTGACCGGAATTTGATTACTGTTTCCATGTATTTTAATCAAAATCTTCATTTCATAACATTTTTCCCCTCACCAGCTTGTTGATCGGGACCTGGTGCACCAAATTTAAGGTTGCTCATTTCTGGTTTATGTAATTGTTGATTTGACTAAATTTGATATTTTGGCGGGTATTGTAGAACATAATCTTAATGACATAGAATCAACTCCTTAATCAGGTATTATTATGAAAGGTCACCTTTCATGGGTTTTGCCAATGTTGACGAGTAAATGTGATGAAAACAACCTCTTATTTTGACAGATTTTTCCTAAAAAAAATGACATTTAACCACGTATTTTAAAAATGATCTCAATACTATAGCACCAGCTTGTCATCAGGTAGTATCATTTGAGGTTTCTTATAATATGGATTCTGCAAATGTTGATGGGTAAATTATGATGAAAAAATGCCCTATTTTAACAGAATTTGACGAAAATTTGATATTTTACCACGTAGGTTTGATCATAAGCTTAATTCTATAGCACCAGCTCCTTATTTAGGTATTCTCATTAAAGGTTCCTCATTTATAGCTTTTGCAAATGTTGATGAGTAATTTTTATAGAAGTTAGTAACTTGATGGAGACTGGGTTTACTGTAGCCATCCTATTCTGACAAAAAAGTCCCCTTTTATTTTAATTAAAAATTTCATGTTGGTTAAGAAAATCCCATTAAAATTTTAACTTGATGGAGACGCATTTTAAGCCTCCATCTGTAAGAAACTATAGAATTTTCAGGTGCCCTGAAAATGCAATGAGGTCGAAGTAATCTTACAATTTTCACAAATATACTTGATAAAAGTTAGTAGTTTTTTCGATGAGCCTATAAACTCCATGTGTCACCAACTAGTTTCTTCCTTGTTTGGAATTTAATTGGCTTAATCATTATAAAATTTTGACCACCCATATTAACAAAATAATCAATGATAGTTCTGTAACCGGTATTCGGTAATACGTGCCATTAATGTGTTAATACCGATGATCAAGTAAATGATGAGCAATGAGGAACCTTTATTTGCTGAGCCAATCTAGGATTGTTGACTTAGTGGCAGAAAGTACGAGTGTGATAACCCGGCAGTCCACATATTATTATATTACCCCTTCTAGACCATGCATTTCTGCAGGTAAAAAAATTCCCGAGGAGTTAACCCCATGTCAAAGTTATGCAAATGACAACTTGCCAGAAGAGTTTTTCGATTCTCTACACTTTTGGAAACTGTTGTAGACCATGTTTGGGGATTTTTTCGTGTTGTGTTTTTTTTCTCTATTTAATCGCCGGGCTTTATTCTGTCATAGTTTCTCTTAATAGTTGAGACTGTGTTTGGGGATTTTATGTGTTTGTGTTTTTTTCCAATTTATTGTCAAGGTATATTCTTCGGTTTCATGACATTTATTTTTTCCACTGTCATATTGATTGTTGTTTCCTTTTAATTTTATATTGTCTTAAGTTGGAGTAATAGATAGATACAAGTATGAAGTAATTCTGGTAGCTGCAATGTTAAAGGCTTTCATAGTTTCATATCATAAGGACTATCTGTTTCATGAAGTACTGTAAGATTAGTAGCCCAATGTTGGGTAGGTGAAAATACCGTCCCCCATGAGGTTTTCTTAGCTGTATAAAGCTCGGACTTAAAGGTTGTGGAAATTTCTTTTTTCTACCTTTTAATCTAATGTATAGCTAAAGCAATATACTCAAAATTAAGGAAATTTAATGATTCCATACCAGATTGTTGCCGAAAACTATGGTGTCAGGGATCATTTTGGTTTTAAAACGTGATTTTTGTAGAGTGTAGGTGCATCTAAATTGTGGCTGCAACACATTTTCCCAGTCACCCTCGAATTTCCGAAGTGTAATGTAAACTTGTGTCAGGTGAAAAAAGAAGAAGAAATTTTATGATATTAATGGAATGGACTCCAAACGACTAATTAGCGTGATAGTTTGTAGTGACTTATCATTCAACTAGGGATAAACTTTTCAAGTTAGTCTTTTACATAATTGTAATAGGAGTAATACTTAATTGATTTTTGCTTTTAGCAGGAATTGAAGCCTGATGAGCTAGAGACTAGCCATTTTGTCCTTGTACATGGGGGTGGATTTGGTGCCTGGTGCTGGTACAAGACTATAACACTCTTAGAAGAGAGTGGATTTAAAGTAACTGCTATCGATTTAACTGGTTCAGGAATTAACTCGTTCGACTCAAATAGCATAACAAGCCTTTCGCAGTATGTGAAACCGCTAACTAATCTTCTTGAGAAACTTGTCGATGACGAGAAGGTTATTTGAATTCCTTTTAGAGGATTTTGTTAACGCGCTTTTGTTTTTATTTGTCTGTTGGAGCAAGTTGATGGTGCTTTTACTACTTCCATTGACTAGATTTTAATTGTTTTCCCTTTTTCTGTTTTTTTTTTCAGGTAATTTTAGTTGGACATGATTTTGGTGGTACATGCATATCATATGCTATGGAGTTGTTTCCTTATAAAGTTTCTAAAGCCATTTTCCTTACGGCAACGATGTTAGCTAGTGGAGAAAGTACCCTGGATATGTTTTCCCAAACGGTTTGTTTGTCTATCATATAGGACCTTACTGTAACTGAAGTATTACATAATCTTATAAATATATCATTTTTCGTGAATGAGTATCGTCTTATTCTAACTGCAGGCAGAACCGAATGATCTAATGCGACAAGCTCAAACGTTCCTATATGCTAATGGGAACTCTCAGTCTCCGACAGCTATTGATATTGACAGAGCACTTTTAAAGGATTTGTTATTTAATCAGAGCCCAACCAAGGTACTTACAAAGTCTTATATATAGCATATTCACCATCTATCCGTATATTGGCAAAGGTAATAGAAGTTAGAACACTAACACCTTACCATTTATTGACACATGGACTAGAGATGTATGTTACAGAGAATAGTTTTTGTATCAATAGTTTCGGATCATTCATTGTTAATCCTAATCTAATGCGAAATTATAGTAGTTGAAAGACTCAAGACTCTTATTTATCAACTAAGAAGCGATGAATGTACTATGATCATGTTCCATTTGATTTCCTCTATGAAAAAGGGCATTTATAATCTTGATTCCAGACTTCTGCTTACCATTCCGCAAAATAATGAAACTTCTATCTCATTTGTGTTTGTTGTGCTTAAAAGTACTTTTTTAAACATTTATGCATATTGTGGTACAGGATGTTGCACTAGCATCAGTTTCAATGAGACCACTTCCTTTTGCACCAGTTTTGGAGAAGCTTTCGCTCTCCGACGAGAAACACGGCTTAGTAAGGCGGTTTTATATTGAAACGCTTGAAGATAACGCCATACCTATTGCATTACAGGAGAGCATGATAAACAAGAGCCCCCCTGAATGTGTTTATCGTATTAAGGGTTCTGATCACTCGCCTTTTTTCTCAAGACCTCAAGCCCTTCACAAGCTATTGGTGGAAATATCCAAATTGCCACGGCGCTAGCATGCGCTCTTATGACTAATTTACTTACAAGATGAAGAAGAATGGTACATGAGAGACAAATGTGTCTTGCATTTGCCTCTATTTGAATGTGTTTTTTGTTACTGAATTTCTTGAAGGGCAATGCTTATGTTGGTGGCGTCGACATTTTTGGCGGAGTAATTTGGCAAAGTAATTGCATAGTGCTTTTTTTCCTCTTTTCAAATGTCTCCTGTGTACTCGAAGTTTTACGAGAAAGATGCCCATTAAGCTTGCAGAGTTGTTAAAACTGAACTTGTGTAATTTGGTTTTCCTTGAATGACTGCTTCACTAATTTTCTTAAGTGGTAAGTGATAGAACATAAAAATTGGACCCGAATATTCTATTCGGGTAATAATCGATCCACACTTCATAGATGAGTATCCAATGCTTAAATGGGTCATCACATGACTTTCATAGAGAATAAAGGTGAATACTACTAAAAGCTCAAGCCCACTTAACTAGGGACCCCTATCTGAAAAATCCCTGAGATGGAGACATTTGTCAACATCCTAAAAGGCATAGTTGCCTATAAATAGCTAACTACCCCTCCTAGAAATGGACCAGAAAATCTATCCAAAAAATATAGAGAGAAAATAGAGAAATTAGTCAAAGTTTATCACGCCAAGAAACAAGCCGAGCAGAGAAAGAGCCGAGTACCGAAGAAGAAGGAAAAAGACTAAGATGAGAGATCAAATAGTTAAGTCGAGCATAATTGTTAGAAGGAAATTGTAATCCGAACAAGGGCAATTGCCGAATAGTAATAAAGATCAAGAAGTGTTCATCGTTTATTATATATTTAATATTATATCATTGTTGAAAAACCTAACGCCACCGACCGAAGTTATGGTTTTATCAAATGGCGCCGTCTGTGGGAATCATCTAGTTCCCAACTAGTTTAGAATTCGAATACCAATACTCTACCAGGCGAGCGACAATGGTGATCAATGTAGAAGAAACCCATCCCGAGATAGTAGAAACCAATAACCAAAACGTGCAAATTAGCCAACAAGATCTCGACGATCTACTCGCCATCCGTGACAGATACGACGCTATCCAGTCCGGAAACCAACCAACAACCTCCAATGACCACCAAGAACAACCGACCGAACAACCCCTACAGCTTGAAGGGATCGTCGAAGAACACCCAACGTCCTCGGACGACGAACAAGCCTTGCCCGTACTAAGGCGCGCAAGAAGACGCATACCTGGATCCCAGGCAGGACCGAGCTCAAGAGTCCCTCTGCCAACAGCCTCGGTCAACTCCGGTGCTCGTTTACAAACAAACGAAGCTCACCGGTTTGGCATGCCCGAGGATCATGTACTCGAACAGTTGTCCCGACTACCGACTCACCCACCAAGGATGATTACACCACCCACGGTGGAAGTACAACACATTGTTCCGTTAGCCGATGAAAGGAACAACGCCCAGCTGCAAGCTCAGCTGGCAGCGTGTATGACGGCCATGGCAGCAGCCGGCATCATATTGCCGAGTACCCAACCTGCCAATGCAGACAAAGACCCACGTCGTGAAGCGGAAGATTCCGCCTATAGGGCCGCCTTGGAAGCGGCGGGCCGGCGACCAGATACAGGAGTGCCCCATCAAGGGGGCAATGTCCCGATAACGATCCCTCCAACCTTCGTCCACCCAAACGCTCATACGAAACACGTCCTCGACAAAAACCCGAAGGACGGTAGATACCCGGAACATAGGGTCGTGGTAGGATACTACCCTCAACCACATCAGGGGGAATACGCCCCCCTATACCAACCCACAGATGAAGCGTTCCAACAAGCTTGGAACGTGTGCCAAGAAACCCCATGTGCCGAACAGATCACGCGATACCGAAATCCTGTGGGATTCGTCATCCCCGAGTTCAGGCTATATGATGGAAGGAGTTGTCCTATCGACCATCTGAGGCACTACAAGATGAAGATGGAGCTGTGGAGTGATAACCATGCACTGATGTGCAAGTTTTTCAAAAACAGCTTGGGCCAAGAGGCTTCGTCTTGGTATCACAACTTACCACGAGGCTCCATTAGAGACTGGGCAGAGCTGTTAAGAGCGTACTCCACCCGATATGCTGCTCATCGGAAGAAGAAGGTTAGCATCGAAACCCTTCTGAAAATGACGATGCTGCCAAATGAAAGGCTCAACGACTACTGTATACGTTTCATCGACGTAGCAAACCAAATTCCACAGTATGCCAATAATATAGCCATCCAGAACTTTATCAACTCCATCCCTAATGGCTATTGGGCGAGAAGGAAGTTCATAGGTAAAAACTTCCCGACTACTGATTCCCTGCTAGCCTATTGTACCCACCTCACCGATAAAAATGATGAACTGCGATTCCTAAACCGAACTCTACCAAGGAGAGAGTCGGTCCGAGAAGCACAGGTGGGTTGCAAAAGATCTAGGAATAACCAGGGAGAAACGTTCCAACCGACTAGAAAGGACAAAGGTCCCGAGGTTCATAGCAGGGTAGAGCTACCACAAGAACCCGAGCTCAAACCGCTCCAGATCGCATACCCAACACCGATCAACGAACATAAGCCACTCCAGCTCACCTACCCTATGCCAACCAAGCAGCCACAACAAGGCCGATTCCAGGGAAGGGAAAAGCAAAAGAGCTTCGAACCGGTCGAATTGAGATACTCTTTCAACCTGTCTGCCGAAGATATCCTTAAGAATATCTGTAGAGAAAGTTGGTATTCACGACCGGAGCCGCTCGCTACCCCCCCTGAGCATAGAGACCCCAAGCTCTTCTGCGCCTACCATGAAGACTACGGGCACCTCACCGAGCACTGCCGTAACCTGCGTTGGAAAATGAACCTGTGGGGCGATGCGGGATACCTAACCAAGTTCATCAAAGGCGCTGGAAATAAAGGCAAACAACTATCCATCGAGGGAGCCACGACCGGCAAGGCAAAACAATCAACGTCGTTCATATGTCACGACCCAAGGGCACAGTTGGGGAACGATCACGACAACGGCAACTGGCGCACTTTGGCCAAGTAGCCAAGGCATCACAGGCGTCGACCTCTAAACGACAATGCACACCACGACAACATCCGCCCATTTCTTTCTCAGATCTTGACGAAGAAGGGGTGATTTACCCCCACGAGGACGCCATCAACCTCCGTGTTCAAATCGGCCGTGACACGGTCAGCAGGGTGCTTGTCGACCAAGGAGCCTCTTGTGATATCATGTACAGAGAGCTTTTCGACAAGATGGAACTCAAGCTACAAGATCTACAGCCTACCGATGTCACCCTGATCGGATTCATCTCCGAGACGACTAAACCGTTGGGAAAGATCGTCCTTAGTGTCACAACTGGATCCGTGTCAGTTCCCGTGGAGTTCTTAGTGGTCAACGACAACTCCGGCCATAACGCAATCTTGGGCCGACCTTGGCTGCATGCCATGAAGGCCATACCCTCGACCTACCACCAAAAAGTCAAATATCCAAATGATAGGGGAGAGATCGAGACAGCCCGAGGATGTCAAGAAGATTCAAGACGCTGTGAGGACATTACCGCGGCTCTTCAAAAACAGCTGAACGTTGTCGAACAACCCACCAGCACAAAGAAGCTGATTAACCAAATAGCCAAAACCGAGAGGGTTGTTGAAGAGCAAGTAGGAGAAACACTTAGGAAGGTGTATATCCCGGATACGGATGAGGAGCACTACTTCCTCCTCGGAGATAACCTTCCAAAACAGGAATCCGAAGAGTTAGAAGCATTCCTTTTCAACAACATGGATAAATTCGCCTGGAGTCCCAAAGACATGCCAGGCCTAGACCCTAAAACGGAATGTCACCACCTAAGTGTTGACGCCGAATGCAAGCCGATAGCTCAGAGGAGCAGAAAAGTGTCGGTACAGCACAGAGCAGCTATAATTGCTGAAGTCCACAAGCTATTGGAGGCTGGAGCCATAAGGGAGGTCTTCTATCCGAAATGGTTATCCAATCCAGTCATCGTCCCTAAGAAGAACGGAAAGGAGAGGGTCTGTATAGACTTCATCGATCTCAACAAAGCCTGCCCGAGAGACCACTTTCCCCTTCCAACTGGTGGACGCAACGGCGGGAGCAGAACAGATGACCTTCCTTGACGCATACTCAGGATACCATCAAATCCCCCTGGCGCACGAAGATCAAGAAAAGACGTCTTTTATATCGCCTTTGGGAAATTATTGCTATACGGTAATGCCGTTCGGTCTACGCAATGCGGGAGCAACATACCAAAGGATGATAACAAGGGTATGTCGAGATCATATACGGAAGACGATGGAGGTATACATAGATGACATGGTCGTCAAAAGCGAAAAGGCTACATCCCACCTTCAAGATATCAGAGACGTTTTCCAAACGTTGGGCGAGCACAAACTGAAACTCAACGCGAGCAAGTGTGCATTCAGCATCAGCAAAGGGAAATTTCTGGGGCACATGGTCAGCCGACGAGGAATAGAGGCTAATCCCGATCAGATCATAGCTCTTCGGAACCTGGTAGCGCCCAAGAATAAGAAGCAGGTACAAGAGCTCACGGGAATGATGGCCGCATTGAGCAGGTTCATCAGCCGATACGCAGACAAGGGACGGCCATTTTTTGAATCACTCAAGAAGGATAGAAAATTCGTGTGGGACCCGGAATGTGAAGCTTATTTCAACAACCTCAAAGAGTACTTAAGGACGCTGCCACTGCTAGTCAGGCCGAACAAAGGAGATATTCTGGCATGCTACCTAGCAGTTTCCACTACATCAGTGAGCGCGGTTATCCTAAGAGAAGAAGGTCGTGAACAATTTCCTATCTACTTCGTCAGCAAAACTCTGGTCGAAGCCGAAACATGTTACCTACCCTTGGAAAAGCTGTGATTGGCATTGGTCGTCCTGACCAGAAAGTTGCCGCACTATTTCATAGCTCATCAGGTCCAGGTATACACGAAATTCCATATCAAAGAATCACTTCGACGGACGGACATTAGCGGCCGAGTTGCCGCCTGGGGGGTCGAACTATCCCAATTTCATATCGAGTTCGCACCCCGACATGCCATAAAGGGGCAAGTCTTGGCCGACTTCGTCGCGGAATTCACCGAAGGGTATGATGAACCCATGGCTATATCGCCACAATCACACTGGCAGATACATGTTGATGGATCAGCCACCAAGGACGGATCAGGAGCAGGGATCGTCCTCAAGTCTAGAGAGGGAGTGATCATAGAGAAAAGCATTAAACTGGGCTTCCGAGCTACCAACAATGAGGCAGAGTATGAAGCCATGATAAACGGCATGCTCATTGCCCGGTCCCTCGGATGCTCCCACTTAACTGCAAGTTCCGACTCCATGTTGATCGTAAATCAAGCCATCGGCGAGTACCAAGTCAAAGATGACAGAATGATCCTCTACCAAGAGAAGGTCCAAAGCTTGATGGCCACCTTCAAACAGTGCGAGTTAATAAGAATCAATCGCACCGAAAACGCACATGCCGATGCCTTGGCCACCCTAGCCTCGACATTAACATTAACCGACACTCGGTCGATCACAGTGGAATTACTGCCGACCCCGAGCATAACCAAAAGAATAGATCGAGTAACATCAGTACAATACGAGCTAGGTTGGATGGACGACATGATCCACTAACTGTGAAACGGAACCCTTCCGGCAGATAAGATAAAAGCATTGAAAATTACGAGAAAGGCTCCTCGTTTCTGGCTGTCCGACGACGACAAACTGTACAAATCCAGTTACCGAGGACCCCATCTTCTGTGTGTCCGGCCCGAAATGCAGCTACCAGTCTTGGAGACGAAGGATCCTGCGGAGCACACATCAAAGGGAGGTCCCTAGCCAATAAGGCAATCACCCAAGGATATTGGTGGCCCTATATCAAGCGAGACGCCGATGTGTACGTCCAACATTGCGACAAGTGCCAACGATTCGCCAAGATACCTCGGCTCCCATCATCTATGATGACCCCGGTATCGGCACCATGGCCATTCGCACAATGGGCAATTGATATAGTAGGGAAGCTTCCCAAAGCACCCGGCAGCGTCGAATATCTGATCGTCGCTACGGACTACTTCACCAAATGGGTTGAGGCTAAACCTCTCCGAGAAATTAAAGCCAGTAATGTCAAGCAGTTCATCTAGGAGCACATCATCACTAGGTTCGGTATACCGTACGCCATCGTCGCAGACAACGGCACCCAGTTCAAAGAAGCCAAGCTGCAGCTTTGGTACGAAGAACTCGGTATCCGAAAGTTCTATTCGACGCCAACATACCCACAGGGTAACGGCCAAGCAGAGGTATCAAACCGAACCGTACTAGACGGCATCAAGACAACCCTTGAACAAGCAAAGGGGAGATGGCCCGAGCGGCTACTTAACGTCTTATGGTCGTGCCGAACTACACCGAAGACGGGCACCAAAGAAACCCCGTTCAGCTTAGCATACGACGTCGAGGCCGTCATACCAACAGAAATCGGGCTACCCACACTACGAACAACTTTAGTCGAGCAAGGAAACAATGAACAAAAAATGAGGGAGGAACTCGACAGGTTAGACGAGAAACGAGAGATAGCAGCCCTTACACTAGCGAAGTATCAACAAGGAGTCAAGCAAACATATGACAAGAGGGTGAAAAGGACCAAGGAGTTCATGGTCGGAGAACTGGTGCTACGGCGAGTAACGGTCTATACCCGAAACGAGATGCATGGCAAGCTGAGCCCCACCTGGGAAGGACCCTACGAGATCATCAAAAGAACAAGCCCAGTCTCCTACAAGATCAAAAGTGTCATGTTCGACAAAAGCCAAGGAGAAAAGAATTCTTGAAACGTAGCTAACCTAAAGAAGTACTACGTATAGGCCATCATCCCAAGTGCGGCCATCATCCCAGGTGCTACCTTACCCCTCCTGCTTAATAACCTTGTCTTTTGAATAAATGAAATATCTTATCATGCTGTCTAACGAGTGCAGCTGAAATTCCCAAACGGCTTTTGTGCCTAGGAATACTATGAAATTCCGAAACGGCCTTTGTGCCTAGGAATACTATGAAATTCCCAAACGGCAGACGTGCCTAAGAATACTATGAAATTCCCAAACAGCCTTTGTGCCTAGGAATACTATGAAATTCCCAAACGGCCTTTGTGCCTAGGAATACTATGAAATTCCCAAACGGCAGACGTGCCTAGGAATACTATGAAATTCCCAAACGGCCTTTGTGCCTAGGAATACTATGAAATTCCCAAACGGCCTTTGTGCCTAGGAATACTAGGAAATTCCCAAACGGCCTTTGTGTCTAGGAATACTGTGAAATTCCCAAACGGCCTTTGTGCCTAGGAATAC
This sequence comes from Primula vulgaris, assembly GCA_963920805.1. Lineage (NCBI taxonomy): Eukaryota > Viridiplantae > Streptophyta > Magnoliopsida > Ericales > Primulaceae > Primula > Primula vulgaris. The sequence goes on along the minus strand of OY987221.1, from coordinate 8,777,095 downwards.
TGTGAAATTCCCAAAATGGCATGTCTAAAAGAGTGCCTAGGAATACTCAAAAGACTTCCAACATATTCAGGTACCAAAAAAGCAAAGGCCAAGCAAAGACGCCAATATGCATCAAACAAAATTGAAGAAGGGTTCTGGCCCATATTACGGAGACGATAAATTACCAAATGGCGAAAACAATAAAGGAAAATCAACCTGAACAATGTAATATCACCAACAGGAATGTCCAATACACGAATAAAGAAATGAAGCAGATGAAAATAGCTCACATTACAGAGGCAACACAATGTCAAGCGAAGAAATCAGCAAGAGAAAATCAATCCAATCAATGAAATATCAGTACGACAATGAGAAGATCCGAACACAAGAATAAAGAAATAAAACAAATAGTCCTCATCCGCATTACGGAGGCAACAAGGTACAACCAACAATAAAGAAATTTATTTAAGAGCTACTACATGAGGAGCACGACGGCAATTGACCGAGCTCAACCTCTTCGTCATCCGTAGCCGTATCCCCATCGGTCTCCTCGCCATCAAAACGCTCCTCAGAAATGAGGGCATCAAAGTTGGTCGTATGAGCACCCACGCATGTCAGCATCTTAAGCCATGCGGAGAACTCGGCTCCTTTAGCGATCTCGTGAGCATCCGAGGCCGTTTTACGGCGAGCATCGTCGAAAGGAAGTTTACGAGCTTCGATCATAGCCGCAGAAGCATCGTATCTGGATCGGGACAGACGGAATTACTTCACCAACATATTGGCTTTGGTTACCAACGATTTTAGTTTACCGAAGTATTTTTCCTTTACACGCCAATATCGATCTAAACGACGCTCCTGGACCTCAACAACCTGTTCGGCATGAAGAACATATTCCCGGAAAGAGGACGGCTGGGTTTTCAACTTGGCCCTGAGCCGGGCACACCGATTGAGCAACTTGATGTATTTGCCCATTAAAACGATGTAAGGCAAATTGGCGTGCACTTCACTAGCCGCACCAGATAAGACGTCGTCCTGGGCAGAACCAGAAGGTCCTAGCCCCGGACTAACTAGGCATGGAGAGCCAGCCTGGTGCGACGTAGTAGCATGTGCCTATAAAAAAAATAGGGGAAGAAGGGAAGAGATGAATATTCAGCCGCAAATAAAGAAAAGACAGAGAAGTCGAAAAACGAAATTTTTTATATACAAGCTACAAATAAAATGACAAAACCAGCTACTCGATCATTAATCTGATAACCCATCAATAGACGCTGATGTCTCTACGGCATCAGTGAAATGAATATCTCGCAGCGAAACAATTTGCGTCCCCAAACGTTCCTGCACGACCGCATCAACCCGGTTAAAGGCAGTCGTGGTTTCGGTTACCCCGGCCATAGCATCAACCATGTGTTCTGCCCGGGTAACACCACACATCCCTTTTACATGCTCGAGCACCTCTAAAGCGCGGGCTCGGGCCCAATACGCTTTGGCAAAGGATAGCAGCGAGTCCGGATCTTCGAAAACAGCCCCTAGAACCAAGTTCAAGCTCGTCACACGGCCTCGGGATTCATCACGAGAACGCCGAAGTGTCCCAAGAAGCTCTTTGGCCTTACCCTTGTTTGTCGTATAGTGGGCGGTCCTTCTACGGAACTTCTCTCCTAAGTCGCGTAATCGAATCGATAAATTTGAAATATGAATATTCAGACCCTCGATTTCCCGACGAGCAGAATTCAGTTTAGAAGTTAGGGACGCGTTAGCTTTTTTAAGACCATTTATAGCATCGCCTACGCTACGACTAGACGAGGTCCAGACCACCATGGCAAGGGGTTTAACAGGTACCTGACAAGATTTTGTTTTTACATCCTTCAAAAGACGACGACCCACAAAAAAGGAAATTAACAAGGAAAGCCAAACCGAAAGAAAACGTAGCACCTATATTATCACTTCCCAAAAGAATATATTTCTAGTTACAAAAGAGACCCATAATTCGGGTACCAAAAGATTTTACACTAAGATACAGAGAAAATACTACAAGTAAATGGTCAAGGCTTCACCTGAGGGGATGCGGGTGGGGAAGTCACGGCAGCAGCAGACCGAGGAGTCGTTGGAGCCGACCCGGAATGGGAACGGAGCGCCGTCGAAGTAGTATGTCCCGGCAGCCGTGGGAGCTCCTCGTCTCGGAGGTTGGCCCAATCCTGAGGCTTAGGAGGTGGACCTTGCGGACAGGGATAAACCAACTCCGACCATGCCCGATCCGATAACGGGACCTTCGCAAAGTTTAGAGCCCGAACATGAGTGCAAAAGACGGAGAAGTTAGCCATCATTGCAAACTTTGCCTTTTCCTCCGCTTGCGCCTCTTTCAGGGCCGCCACCTCGGATGTTCCGGCCTCTACATCCTCTGCCATGAGCAAATTATCAGCCTCCAAAAGATCGTACTTCTCGACCCACTCCTCTTTTTCGGCCCCCAATTTCTCAATTTCCTCGGTCAGGCGTAAATTGTCTCCCACCAATTTCTCATAATCAGAGGCCAACTTAGCCATCTGGGCTTTCTCCTCGGCCGTTGTTTTGCTTTCGGCCATCAGCTTCTCTTTCTCCGCCTCCAGCTCGGAGACCAACTTCACTTGCTGAGCTTTATCCTCGGCCATGGCTTTATTTTCGGCCATCAGCTTCTCTTTCTCAGCCTCTAGTGCTGACAGCTGATCCCTTAACACCACGATATCCACGAAAACTTGTATTTAGAAACATCAGACACCAGCCAAAATAAGAGTATCACGACCTATATAACAAAATACGTGCGAAACCTACCCGAAGCGCATCAGTGCTGGCCTGCTCTATAACCGACATTACAGGCCGAGCAGCTATTTTCTCTGCATCCTTGACGACGAGGGGCTTAAGAGCAGTATACCCCATCCTCAAGACACGGGGTTGCTCCAACAGTTCACCCCCACACCTATCAATGTAACGGGTCATTGCAACCCCGTCCACCAACACCTTTTCAGGTCCCTCGAGAACCTCATCCTCGTCACCCACCACAACCTCCATGGCAGCCTCTTTGCTGGCTTCCACCTCCACTTCCTCCCTCACCTCCTTCTCCGAAGGACTGGTCTCAGGGGCCCTATACACGATCACCTCCTCAGTACGGATGGGCGAGCAAATAGGTAGGGCTATCGGGTCCTCGGTACGGATAGGCGAGATGACAGGCAGGGTCATCGTACCCTCGCCCATGTTCACCAGGAGGTTGATATGTCCAAATATATTATCGAACGACCCCTGAAACACAATAATACCCATAGACTGGGCAAGAGCAAGGGTAACCAATGAAGCAGTCAGTAGCTGAAACAGGATGAAAAATAAAGCGAAGAACAAGAGAATTAATAAACAAAAATTTTACAAAGCAAAAAAAAAAATGTACACGTACATCGGCATGAGCAGAAGCCCCCTCGGTGGCATTACCCTGAGAAGAAGCACCCGTGCCAACATCGGTAACCCCCTCATTCACCGACGTCTCTGACCCTTTAACCGTCTTTGGGGTCCCAGCAACGGTGTCCGACGCTCGACGTTTAGAACGAACAGCCTTCTTTCCTCCACGAGCAGCGCTTTGAGACTTTACAACTTTGAGGAAGTCCTCCTCAGTCTCAATTGGGATCTCGGGCGCCGGATTACCCTTGGTCACCGGACCCGCAGGATAACCTAACAGCATGGGAGCAGTGCGGCTAGCCGGATCCTTTGCCGGTCCAGGCCCCCACCATTTCCAAAGAGCCAAGAGCGCTTCCACATTGGGAGCACCGAGGTCGGGAATATCAGGAGCCGTGGTAACAGGTCCGGGAATCTGATGACCGGCACAACCCCACTCTCCGGACGCAATCACAACACCAAGGTTATCCCCCTTGTTGGTATCCGACAAACCGATGACAAGCCGAGAGAAAGAGCGCAAAGTCTTCAAATAAGAGCTGCGGCGCTCAAAACTCAAACTATAAACCCCGAACACATCCTTCAGTTCGATAGGTATCCCGGACAACTCCGACAACCTTTGAATACCGTTCAGGGTACGGTATCCATTCAGGGCTAGTTGGGCCGGAGCGATCTGCACGGCCTCGAAGAACGATGCCGTCCACGCAGTCAAAGAAAGTCTAAGACCCCCAGTAAAGAATGCCGAGGAACATACAGCTACCTCGCCGGCAGGAACAAATCCCATGACCTCCTCATCAGAGACAGGCAGCCGAATGTGTATGTCGGCAGGTATCCCGGCGAGCCTCTTAAACTCCTTTTCCACAAATGGGCCAACTTGGGCCAAGCATTGGGTCAGAATTTCCTATCCAAACATCATCAAAACTCCATCAATATAGTAACCAAAAACACATGACACGACAAATCCCCCCCCCCCCCGAATTGATAGAAACCCTAAAAGTTTCCCACCAAACCACCAAATATCCTATACAGGAAGAAAAACCACTACTCAACAACCTAGATAGACATATATAGACGACCAAGACCATATATCCACGCCACATATATGACCACAACCACAAATCAAATACATATCCTAATCACAGAGATATCCAGACAAACAACCCACAAAACACGAAGATACTTACAGTCATGTTTAATGAGCAAGCGAGCGAGAACAGCAACAAATCTATCTGCAATTAGGCGAAACCCTAGATAGAAAGGCAGAAAAATTTTGGCGGGAAGAACCAACACTAGAGAGAGAAAATACGGGATATTTTTTCAGCAAATTATGGGATAAAAACAAAAGGGATTACATGGCACAATTAAAAGGAGTGGAGCCACAGAAAGAATAAAATAATAACTATCCTTTCGTGTGACAGAGGTTTACCTTTTTCCCAACCATAGAAAAGTCCACAACCGCTACCATTTTTGACAAATAAACGCTCCAGATCTTGCCACGTCAGATAGTGTATCCCACTAACCAAGACAGTTCACATCATTACTCCTAAATAAACGGCCAGTGGACCCTACCATGAAAAGCTTCCAACATACGCTACCACTAGTATCACACCGAGTATGTCCCCCGATTAAGTCTCTCGACACCCAACCACTTCTTACCCGAACAAAGGAAACCCCGAACAAGGTGGACGGAGACCGTTCCTAGCTCGACGACATTTAAGCGTCCAGTCTAACAACGCTCTCCGGGGGGATAACCACGGTGCACTTATTCGGTGTCCAGTATTGACATCAACATAAAGGCAAAGCAAATACAAAATAAAATAGACATGATCAAGTTGCAAAACAGAAGTTTTATTCATCCACAAAGGGGGAAACATAAACAATACAACAGGAAAAGAAAAGTTTACAAGAAAATACACCCATCCTACTTCTTCGAACTACCCCCCATATCGGCATCCTTCTTCGCCAAGAGCTCCTCTAGACGCTCTTTTTCCCTAATCAAATGAGAAATGCCAATCTTCAGTTATTTTAGAGCATGAGATTGAGATTTGCACTTCTGCTCGGCTTCAAAACGAGCAGCGCTCTCCTCCTGCCAGTATTGCTTGAACCGCCTCATTTCCGTCTGAGCACACTTAAGATCGTGTTTCAGCCACGACATCTCAATTTCTTTTAACTGAAGAGGAGTCAAATCCTCTTCCCCGAAACCTGGGGGACGGGGTAGCATGAAAGTAGGCTCTTCGACAATGGTTTTCCTTTTAGAGGCAGATCTAGTAATGGGAGCCATCTCAGATAAAAGCAAGTTAGAAGAAACAAAAATTATAAAACAACAGAGAGAAAAGGAAGAATTGGTGATGAAGTACAGACAATAGAGAGCATTTATAAAGAGTCAAAGGGCACCAAGTACGAGGCGTTGCAACGGTTCATAAGACAAAGGCACGCGATACGAAAAGATACATCTGATTCAAATACAAAAGAAAATACAAGTTCCAAAACGGGAAATACATCAGAAAACCAGCCCAATCTAACTAAGGATCAATGGGTGGAAAAACCGAACTGCCAGACCGAGAGAAAGCAAAACGAGCAGAGCAGTTCAACCGATCTTGGTAGGAATCATTCATGGCAACCAAATTTTCATTCTCCGTGGAGAGTTCGGATTTCTCCCTAGTTAGAACCATGACGCGCTCCTCGAGCCGAACATTCCTAACCATCATGCTAGCTAGGCCTCGAGGGGAGTTATCAAACTCATATTGAGCATGGTCCCAAATCTCCTCGGCATCATACCAGGAGTTGGCCAGATGATTTCTCTGCAACAACAAATGATCGAGCTGACGACTCAAGGCCGAAATCTTGGTCCACTTCATTGTCTCTTCGGGATAAGAACCGAACAAACTCAAAGCCAAAACGCCATACTCCTTCTCAAGCCTTGCCATTCGATGACGGACCCGAGATACCTCAGTATCCAAGCCCTTCATCTGAGGATGATATCTCACCACAGGTTCAGACATTTTGGGGAAATTGTTATAATACAGGAGAAAATAGGGGATGAGGGAAAAGCAAACAAGAAGAATTGATGAAAGATGATAACTACTAAAGAAAATAGGAGGAGTACTTATAGAGCAAAGATAGTATGATATTATATGACAAATGCTTGGGAACATGCATATTATCTGACAAGTGCTTAGGAGCAGACACCTATGTTCGACAGTGCTGGGGACATGTCTACAGTCATCTAATATCACAATACGGCAGGAAATAAAGACAAGATATTTAAAGATCCAGATTCCAGAAGAAACGACAAACCACAAGTGCAACATAAAAAGAAGTGCAATATAAAGGGGCAAAGATAATTCTCATTAATAAAGATGGGATACATCACTGTTCATTACATCAAAAGACAATCTATTACATTGAGATCTATTACATCCGAGGATAACATCAAAAGACAATCTATTACATCAGGAGACAGCGTAGCCAAAGAAGATCGACTATATCAGCAAATCAGGCGAACAGGAGACGCGAAGGAAAGAAGCATAAATATATATATATATATATATATATATATATATATATATATATATATATATATATATATATATAATAGAAGAGGAACATAAAGAAGAAAAGAGAAATACGAAGAAAACAAACATAAGAAAAGATGGTGAAAAGCAAATGGAGGAAAAGAAGAAGAAAGCAAGAAAACGAAGAAGAGAAGGTGGTGAGACCGAGGATGAAGAAAGAGAAAGGAAAAAAGTAAAAGGAACAAAACATAAAAGAAAGAAGAAAAATGACAAAAAACCCTAGAAGTAGCAAAAAACCCTTAGGATCACAGGGTTGATTGTTACATCGTAGAGTGAGTAAGAAGAAAAGAAAAAAGAAACATAAGAAGAATATAACAAAAAACCCGAGGGACTCGGGGTTGATTGTTACATCGTAGTGGTGGGAAAAGAAGATGAAGAAAAAGAAAGGGGAAGCGCATAAGAAAAAGAAAAAGAGATGAGAAAAGATGAAGAAAAGAAGAAAATTGAAAAAAATAAAAAGAAAAAGGAAAATGGAGAGGTTAGGGGGAGGTCGATCGGTATCGATGAGAGGGTCCGGCAAAGACATTCCTGTCTCGAAGCGTCGGGTTCCCCCTCAACACCTTATTCTCTTCGACTAGAGCCTGACGAGCACGTCGGCAATAATCCAGCTCAGACCTTAGCCAAGTTAATTCCCGAACCATCTCGGTATGGTGATAACGCATCACCTTTAACTCCTCATCAGCATCCTTCAACAGCTTTAGTGCATGGCCATATGAGGCTTCAAAAGCCTCCACTTGCAAAACCAATGCAGATTTGGTAAAAGAACCAGCCATTTTAAGGGCGTTATGGGATAAAATTCTGTATATGATGAAGAGAGATAAGGGTGAGATTGTGAAGAAATCCATATCTTAAGAAGGTATTTATAGAAAAATTAAGGAAGGTTTAGTGTGGGGAAATGCAACCGATTCGTCAAAAGACTCTGGAAAACATGGGTAATTAAAAAGAGGCGCCTGTTAAGAAATTAAGAGTGGGGAGTTGCAACCATTCGTTATTAAAAGATGCGTCTGTTAAGAAGAAACGCTTGGATTCACGCCCGTATTTAAAGAGGGTAAATCCCAAAAAGCTCTTACACGTGTCTCTCTAGGAAAGTGCAACAGTGCTAAGAGATAAAGGATAAGATTTGTGCATAGGGCTCGAGAAATCCCCTCAGTCCCTAGATACAAAGATTCAGAAGGTTCAATGGATAAGGTCAAACGCAAGGCCCAAGAAAAAGCATTAATGAGGCCACAAGCGTGCGCAGTCAAAATGAATTGCATTGGAAAAGTAATTCAGATATAAACAAGAAAAAGAAGTCTTTATTGATTGATTGATAATTCATTACAGAAGAGGCAGTCAACATAAAGGAAATACAATAAAACTAATAAAATCATTTCGTAGAAGGGCCTGCTTGGTCATTCGGCTTCCTCGTAGACCGAGCATATACTTCCTTAAGGACCAGTTTGTAAGCCCTCTTGGAAGCAATATGCCTATCTCTAGAAGCCTCGAGCTCTTTGATCCGAGCACGAGCCCAAATATTGTCGATCAGAGACCTCTGATATTCACTCTCCATGGCCTCCAAGCGCTTGTCCATCTCAGCAGCCCGGCGAGCCTCCATGGTTAAAGAGGCAACCCTCCTTTCGAGGATACGAGCCTTCCTAACCTCCTCCTCGAGGTGGGCAACATATTCAGGAAGGTTGTCACCACTATTTTCACGAGGAGAAGCCATTTGTTCGTTAACAAAGAATGAGTTGCACAAAGAATATAAGGGCAGTCCCCTTTTATAGAAAGAAACAAGGGGTAGATCAAATGTCATCTCGAAGAAAGACAACCTCTTGAACTTCCTGAGAGCATTTATGATTAACTGCAGCAGTTCAAATCCAATTAAGTCATCCAATAAGGTATCAAGGGAATAAACAGACAAGAATGAAAATAAAAGATGTTTTATTAATATTTTTCCATGATTCGATTACAACTTGGTGATGACACCAAATACAGAGAAATCACAAAAACTAATTATTCCGAGGAAGAGCCTTCTTCATCATCATCCGAACTCAGTTTAGACCGAGCATGCAACTCCTTGAAGGCAAGCTTATAGGCCCTTTTTGCTGCCTTTTGCTTAGCCAGAGAAGCCTCGAGCCTCTTTATACGCTCGAAGGCCCAATCCCTATCAGCCATGGTCATGTGGTGCGCCGCATCCATATCAGACAACCTTTTTGTCACCTCCGCCAATTTCTTTTTCATGGCACGAACCTTCTTGACCTCATTCTCCAAGTAGGCAACGTAATCTGAAGAGTTGTCTCCTGTCGAACCATTGGGAGAAGCCATTGTGTCACAGTCGAAGTAATAATAAATGGGATAATGGGGGATGGGGCACTTTTATAGTAGATAAATGTGGGAAGATCAAGGGTTTTTCTCGAAAAAAGATACCAAGATAGGACTTCTTAATGACCTCAAATGGGCCCCAGGGAACAGTCATAAATCTATCGCATTTCTCGATGTAACCTTGGGAACAGCAAGACCGAAGTAATATCCTCGACAGACCGATCATGACTCCCTCGACGTGGAGACCACACCGAGGAAGTCAGGGAGCACTTGATAGAACATAAAAATTGGACCCGAATATTCTATTCGGGTAATAATCGACCCACACTTCATAGATGGGTATCCAATGCTTAAATGGGTCATCACATGACTTTCATAGAGAATAAAGGTGGATACTACTAAAAGCCCAAACCCACTTAACTAGGGACCCCTATCTGAAAAACCCCTGAGATGGAGACATTTGTCAACATCCTAAAAGGCATAGTTGCCTATAAATAACCAACTACCCCTCCTAGAAATGGACCAGAAAATCTATCCAAAAAATATAGAGAGAAGTAGAGAAAATAGAGAAATTAGTCAAAGCTTATCACGCCAAGAAACAAGCCGAGCAGAGAAAGAGCCGAGTACCGAAGAAGAAGGAAAAAGACTAAGATGAGAGATCAAATAGTTAAGTCGAGCATAATTGTTAGAAGGAAATTGTAATCCGAACAAGGGCAATTGCCGAATAGTAATAAAGATCAAGAAGTGTTCATCGTTTATTATATATTTAATATTATATCATTGTTGAAAAACCTAACGCCACCGATCAAAGTTATGGTTTTATCAGTAACTGTGGAAATTGTTTGGTTGAGAAATGAATTGTCTGTTCAGCTAATTATCTAAAATCTTTTGAATAACAAGATGTTAGCTTAACGAAATTTATAACTGCAGATAGGTAATTTTGTTTAATCACTCAAGTTGGAGAGTTTTTCAAAACAAATTTAGGACTTGTCTAGATTGTTAATAGTTGAAATAAAAAGATTAAGGCAATATAGTATTCTTTTATATTTGGGGTTAGTCTGGTTTTACCTTATTAATGACACCCTGCTCAAAAGCTTAAAAATTGATCTCATAAATTCTACAAATATAGATCTATTGATTTAGATTTATAGTCTTGTTGAGTATTTGATCAACAAATGTCTCGTGAGTCAATTACCCGAATCAACCCGCCCCAAAAGGCACCAAGAAAATCAAACTTTGAATGGCAGTTAGTATTCAAAAAATAAAAATCAAGTCGTCGTACTCAAATATCTCTTCCTCTTTCAACGGCAAGTAGCTTCGGTAATGCGTCGCTCGCTCGATGAGAAGTTTCTTGGTTAGATTACTAAATTTGACTAGGTACTGCGGATGTGGATACACTTCTAATTTTCGGCATCGGCCGCGCTTTGGAATCTTAATTGTATTTTCTCAAAATGGACGATTTCCTAATTGTTAACTATATATGTTTTCAGTTTTTTTTTTATAGCTTTTTTAGCCTTTAGCTTAGTAACAAATTTTTACTAACTGCCAAGTTAAAAAAATTTAGTTAAAGCCAAGTTAAAAAAAAAGTTAACTGGTTTCAAATACTACGCTATAAGCAACCTTATTATTAAACAAATTCTAGACATTGAAAGTTGATACAAAATCTTTCATGCTTATGTTTAACTAGTCTCTTTATTCCTTATGTGTCTTCAACGGAATCATATTCAATTTTAACCGTTAACTAAATATTGCTTAAATTATCTACGAAATAAATCCAGAAGGTAATCACATTGTTCAAAAGTTAAATTTATCCGATCAATGTTTTTGTTACAATTCAATAAAATTCATAAACCGATCAAAACTACATATAATTTCATTTCGTATTAAAAACAAATAAAAAACAAGGACCAAAAAATAACAAAATTTCGTTAAAACGATCAAATTTACATATAATTTGGTATGAAAAAACAAATTAGAAACAATGACCGGAAAAAATAACAAAGGTATTTATATCTGGAATAAATAATACATTAGTCGAACCGTATCTAATATAAGCACCGTCACTTCATAATTTCATTTTAATCTCTCTCTCTCTCCAGCGAGAAAAAGATCACTCTAATCGGTAACTCTCTCTCTCTATATATATATATATTTATTACGTTTTATATGCACATACATATTTTGTTCGTATAGCAATTTAACCTAATCTGTTATTATTAAGTACTAGTAATAATCAGCTGCTATATTTATATGAATCGAAACCCTAGTTTTCGATTAAGGCACGTTTGGCATAGGTTTTTTTTGGTTAAAAAGCTTCTTATTATAAACAATTTAAGAAATTATTGCTTTGAAGGAGCTGAAAACTAGTGTTTGACAACAACTTAACTTTAGTTTTATTGATGATTCATTTTTTAAAATTACTTTAATTTATGAGTGACGTATAGCTTAGTTTTGTTGATAAGTCATTTTGTACTTATTTTAACTTATAAGTGACTTTATATATACAAAGAGATTTTATTAGAAAAGATTGGCTCAAAGAAGCCGAAGTGTAGTGTTTGGCATCAACTTAGATTTTTTTCTTACTTATAAGTGGCTTGTAACTAGTTTTTATTGATTATTCAATTTTAATTACTTATGAGTGACATATGACTTATTTTTGTTGATAAGTCATTTTGTACTTATTTTTACTTATAAGTGACTTTAAAATGTACAAAGAGATTTTATTTGAAAAATTCTGATTTTGGTAATTTTTATGTGAAACAGCTAAAATAATCCCCAATTTCCTAGCTTCTCGGCTTTTTTTGACTAAAAATCTAGCTTTTTAAAAGCTACCAAGCCAAACCTTTGTAGCCTAGCAAAAAAAACTGATAAGGCTAAGGAAAAAGGCAGTTTCCAAACAGGCACTTAGTTGCTGAATTACAATTTTACCTAACCTGTTATTATTATTAAGTAGCAATTCAGCTGCTATATTTATATGAACCGAAATCCTAGCTTTCGATTCAGGCCAATTTGGTATGATGCTTTTTGGTCAAAAAGCTGCTTCATATAAACAATTTAAGAAAAGATTGCTTTAAAGAAGGCGAAGTGTAGCGTTTGGCACCAACTTAGCTTTTTTTACTTATATATCACGTTTTTATATACAAACATATCTATTGTTCGTATTGCAAGTTAACCTAATCTGTTATTATTAAGTAGCAATTCAGCTGCTTTTATTTCTATGAATCGAAACCCTAGCTTTCGATTAGGGCGCGTTTGACATGAGTTTATTTTGTCCAAAAAGCTGCTTAATATAATCAATTTAAGAAAGTATTGGTTCTAAGAAGCTGAAGTATAGTGTTTGGCACCTATTTAGGTTTTTTACTTATTAGTGGCTTGTGACTTATTTTTATTGATGATTTCATTTTTAATTACTTTAACTTATCAACGACATATAACATACATATTTTAACTTATAAGTAACTTTAAATATAGAAATAGATTTTATTAGAAAAATTCTGATTTTTGTATTTTTTATGTGAAAAAGCTAAAATAATCCCCAAATTCCTAGCTTCTTTAGCTTTTGAGTGATTTTTATTGATGATTCATTTTTTGATTACTTAAACTTATGTCTTACGTTTAGCTTCTTTTTTTTTGTTAAGTCATTTTGTACTTATTTTAACTTATAAGTAACTTTAAATATACAATGAGATTTTATTAAAAAAAAGCTGATTTTGGTAAAATTTATGTGAAAAAGCTAAATGAGTCTCCAAATTCTTAGCATTTCTGCTTTTGAGGTTTTTTTTTTGGGACCAGAAATCTAGCTTTTTAAAAGCTAACAAACCAAACCTTCATAGCTTCTTTTAAGAAAAAAGACTGAAAAAGCTACGGAAAAAAGTAGTTTCCAAACATGCGCTTAGTTGCTGAAAATCCGTTAGGTTATTCATTGCTTAAGGTTTTGTTTCATCGTTATTGATTTTTGCCAAGAAAAGTTAATTAGCATTTAGCGTTTTACAAATAGAATTGTGATGATTTAAAAAAGCAAGAAAAGACATTTGGTGTTGAATTGTTACGATAAAGGGGAAATGGTGAGTGGGAATAATAAGAGAATATTAATTGTGGAGAAACTAACTTTTTCAGATGTTACATAAAGCTTGTTTGGTTGCAGTCTCTACAAAATCTAAGCTAAAATTGCTTACATTTTGCCGTATCCCATTATCAACAATTCTATCAGTTCTTGGTTCTTGTTTTATCGTAAAGAATTTTGCTAAGAAAATTCAATAGTCTTCCCTATACATAGGCTTGAAATTAATGAGGGAGCTATAAATTATGGAAAAAATAACCCTTTTCAGATTAAACTTAGGGCTTGTTTGGTGCAGTCTCCTCACCATCGAAACTAAGTTGCTATAATATTTCCTTAGTTTATTAGTTGCTTAAGATTTTGATTTTATCATAAGGCGCGTTAAGAAAAAGAAAAGAAAAGAAGAAACTGCAAGAAAAAGACGTTTGGGGGGAATTTATTGCGATAAAGTGGGAGGATCAGTGGGAAATAATAAGAGCTATGATTGTGGAAAGATTAACTTTTTCCAAAGTATACATAGGGATTGTTTGGTTGCAGTCTCCTCACAGTTTAAGCTTAAGTTGCTAATATATTACCTTTGGTTATATCATATGTTGGTTAAGATTTTATTTCATAAGAAAGGACTTTGCTAAGAAAGTTTTATAGTCTTCCTTAAGGTTGTGTTTGGAACCCGGAAAGTGTCACGGGAAAAAAAAGAAAAAGAAAAGAAAAGGAAAAAGAAAATAAAATAAAATTAACAAGAAATCATTTTCCACTTATGTGTTTGGAAGGTTGGGAAAACACCAAGAAAATGAAAATAAAATTAAAAATGTATCAATTATTTGGAGGAACCGGAGCTGCTGAAGATACGTCCCAGTTAAGTGTTTTTTGAAATATTCCAATTCAGTTGAGATGGGACAAATAGATAGACATGGTGATGAAATGGAGATGAAAGAGAGAGATAAAGAGGAGAGAGAGAGGTCTGAAGATGAGATGAATAGAAGAGAGAGAGAGAGAGAGGTGATAGATGAAATTGAGAGAGTACAGAGAAAGAAAGGAAAGAAGAGACGTGGTTTGAGTTTTCTCATGAGTTTTCATTTTCTGGCGGTTTTTGGCGAGAAAACACGGTCAAGCTTTTTACATATAAAAGTTTTCTTACTTTTTCTGTAGGTTTCTTTTCTTTAATTTTCTATGCTACCCAAACACAAAAAAACGTTTTCCCGAGAAATCATTTTATTTTTCCTACACATTTTCCGGGTTCCAAACACACCCTAAATGTAGATTTTGGTGATGAAAAATAAATCGCAAGAAAAGACGTTTTGAGGTTAGTTATTAAGATAAAGGGGAAGGATGAGTGGGAAATGATACGAGAGCTGTTAAATGTGGAAAATGTTAACCTTTTCCAGATTTTATATGTAGGACTTGTTTGGTTGCAGTCTCCTCACTATTTAAGGTTAAGTTGCTGAAATATTCCCTTATGTTCTTTGCTTAAGGTTTTGTTCTTATCATAAGGCCTGTTTGGAACCGGACTTTGCTAAAGAAACAGGAAAACTTGAACTATTCGTTGCTCGTGAGTAGTTTTGTTGAATTTGGTGATGATAAAAAGGAAAAGAACAAACTGCAAAAAAAGACATTTTGGGGGGAAATTATTAAAAGATAAAAGGGCAGAATGAGTGGGACTTAATAAGAGAGCTATCAGTTATGGAAAGATTAACTTTCTTAGATATATGTAGGGGTTGTTTTGGAACTAAAACTGATGTAACTTTCTTAGAACATAAATTTGAGGGAAACAATTATGATTAAAGGGCATGATGAGTAAGAATTTATAAGAGAACTATTAACTCTTTTAGAAGATACATAGGGCTTTTTGGGTTGCAGCTTGTAAGCTTAAAAGGATGGCAACTGTTTAGCTTAGTAATGACCTTACTTGGTTTTATGAACTGAAACTGCTAAAGCTGTAAGATGATGATCCCAGTTTTTTGGTTGTCTGAACTTAAAATCTGAGATTTGTTGTTTGCTGATCTGAAACAGTTAAAAAGGTACAAGCTAAATTATCCTCCAGCTTTTTCTGATCCTCAATTAAACCAGCGTATTTGCTTAATGGCTACAGTCAAACAAACATAGTATTCTAAATAAGAAATGAAAATAAATAAATTATTTTCCTAGATTATATATCTATAGGTGTATCTAGTATTAATTGTATACAGCCTTTGGTGGTTAGGGTTTAGTCCTCTTGAGAACCTGAGGTCTTTTTCTCCTTTTTTCTGTAGATTTTTTGTAGTATCGATTATATAGACCTTTTAGTTGTTAGTGTTTACTGTTTAGTCTTTTTTCCTTTTTCCCGACCATTGTTGAAGATTATCGAGTATATTGCGCCATAAAATAAACTGAAATTGATGTGCAAACATGGAACGTGTAGAGTTCTTCTCACTTCTCAGCCCCTGATTAGTATTCTCAATTCATTTATATCCTAGGGTTTTGTATGGTTTTAGGTTTGTTTGAGTAACTTAGCCTTTCACTGTTAGTTTTTCAAGCCTCTTGAGACATTATATACATGTGTGTGTGTGTGTGTGTGTGTGTGTGTGTGTGTTATATCAAGGTAAGATAGTAAAAGGCTACTGAGTACTTTGTGCCATTCAATATACCATTTTGAAGGTGCAAACACTTGATTTCTTTCAATCTTAAATCAGTTCAAATTTTGTCTATCAATTGTACCTTCCTCATTTATTGGATTCTTGAATTGATTTTTGTTTCTTTTGGGGCAGGTTTTGGTTCATGTTCTAAGTTGTGTACCTTTACGACGAATTTTCCAAATTTAGTTTAATTTGGAAAAATGTTGGGGTCACTTCCTATATTACCTCTGCCAGCACCGCCAACTGATGGGAACCTTGGCCCTCTTCCACTATCACAAGTTACAGAGCAATCTAACGGTGGTAATGAGGATGCGAATAACGACAATAATAACGTGCCAAATCCTGTCCCGGCATCAGTTGCTACTCACACTAGAACTATTGGTATTATCCATCCTCCGCCAGACATTAGGACTATAGTAGAGAAAACAGCCCAATTTGTAGCAAAAAATGGACCCGAGTTTGAAAAAAGAATCATTGCTAACAATGCTGGAAATTCCAAATTCAATTTCTTAAATCCCTCAGACCCATATCATGCTTACTACCAGCACCGTGTATCTGAGATCCGTGTTCAACCTACGCAACAGCCAGCTCCTTCCTCACAGTTAGCTGATGAGGGAGAAACTGCTGTTCCTTCCTCTGATGATAGAGAAGGAGAGGGGAAACCGGATCCGTCTGCCCAGTTTCGACCCGTCCATAAAGTTCTTGTAGCCCCGGAAGCTGAGAAATACACTGTTCGTCTTCCAGAAGGAATTACAGAAGAGGAAATGGATATTATTAAGCTCACTGCTCAGTTTGTGGCTCGTAATGGCAGGAATTTTTTAACAGGGTTGACAAGTAGAGAGCAAAATAACCCACAATTCCATTTTCTGCAACCAACTCACAGTATGTTCACGTTTTTCACGTCCCTCGCAGATGCGTATTCGAAAGTGTTGATGCCTGAAAAAGGGTTGGCAGATAAGCTGAAGAAGAGCGTCGAGGACAGGTTGTTCTCTTTGGCTTATAAATTTGGTAAACATTATTTTTGTACACCGACCTAATAAAATTCACAATTTACATAACAACTGCCACGGCATCGAAGTTTTAGTAAATCTATCTATCAAATTTCACATAAACCTACACATTAAACGCCAACTTATGTTGAGAATTCTTGGAAGTTCAGATTTTTAAGAGGGTGCACAAATTGTTCCTATCAGTTTAGATTTTTGTTTGGATCGGTGAATTAGACAACGACCTGTTCCCATCAGTTAGTAGGTTACTAATGCTTTGAGTTGTGATTGTAGCGCAAGTTTACAAATTGATTCTTTATTGATAAATTGTTTAATTTTTTTAAATCTAATGATATGATGTAGTAATTGTTTAGTGTTGATAGTGGTATAGGGAAATGTAATTTTCCTATTAAATTTATCTTGTTTCGTTGTCCTGCAAAAAGGTCAAGCTTTTTTGCTTTTATGGCATGAAAAGATAGGTTTTTCGGGCCAAATAAACGCTTTTGTCAGTTGTTAAGTCCAAGCTCAAGGGGTGTAGTTTGTTGTTTGTAGCTGTCGGCACGACTAATTTAATATTATGTTATGATTTACCATTTTCACATGTTTTCTTGACAGGACGACTGTTCTGGAACGGTGCTTGCATAGGCTAGAGTGGGAACGGTCGCAAGAGCAAGCGAGGCAAAAAGCTGAAGACGAAGTTGAACGAGAAAGGGTACAAATGGCTATGATCGATTGGCATGATTTCGTTGTGGTAGAGACCATCGATTTTGCTGATGATGAGGACGAAGAGTTACCTGCTCCGATGACCCTCGAAGAGGTCGTGAGGAGGAGCAAGCAATCGGCAGCTATGGAGGTCGAAGAAGATGTCGCGGAACCAGGGAAAGAGATGGAGATGGAAATGGATGACGAAGAGGTACAGCTTGTTGAGGAAGGAATGGCAGCTGCTTCTCTTGATGAGGAGAGAGAAAACAGAAATACCGAGATTAAATCTCCTAAAGAGGAACATGAGCCGCCTATGAGAATCGTGAAGAACTGGAAGAGGCCTGAGGACAGAGAGAGGACGGAAGAGAGAGATGCGATGAAGTACGTGAAATCGCCAATCACCGGTGAGTTAATTCCGATTAATGAGATGTCGGAACATATGAGGATTTCTCTTATCGACCCTAAGTACAAGGACCAGAAAGAGAGAATGTATGCAAAGATTCGCGAGACCACTCTAGCCCAGGACGATGAAATATCGAAGAACATTGTTGGGCTCGCACGTTTACGTCCAGATATCTTCGGTACGACCGAAGAAGAAGTTTCGAACGCCGTTAAGGCCGAAATTGAGAAAAAGAAAGACGAGCAACCTAAGCAGGTTATATGGGACGGTCATAGTGGGAGTATAGGCCGAACTGCTACCCAGGCCATGGCCCAGAACCCTAATGGGGAGGATATGATCGACCCAACTAATGGTAATTTACCGGGCCCAGCGGCTCCTCCACCTGGACTTAGGCCCGGTATGCCCTTACTCCGGCCACTTCCTCCGCCACCTGGCATTCTTCCTCGCGTACCACCAAATGCTGGCCAGTATACCATCCCCCCTCAACTGCCACCTCGTCCGCTTCCTGTCCAAATGATGCCACAGCCTCAAATGTCGTTTTATCAGGGTCAGCAACACTATATGATGAACCGACCAATGACGATGCCACAACCTCCATCGATAACGGTGAATCCACCTGGCATTCCCGTGCCTAGTCCTTCACCTGTGTCACAATTCACACCTCTGACGGCTCCTCCTCCTCGGCCTTTTGTTCCGATGCCGCCGCCACCTCAGCCTGGGATGATGCAGATGATGCCACCACCGCCGTTACCGCAAGGGATGATGCCACCACCCCCACCCCCTGAGGAAGCTCCGCCACCGCTTCCAGAGGAGCCGGAGCCTAAGAGGCAGAGGCTAGATGATTCTGTTCTTATTCCGGAAGACCAGTTTTTTGCTCGACACCCGGTATGGAACTTCTGTGGTTATCTCTCTCTTTTATCATGTTAAATACTATCAAAAAACGCAGCATGTGGTAGGATATGGCCTTTTTTTACTTTGTTTGAAAGAAAATAAAGGACATTATACACTTTTACCATTTTCTTATATTATGCATGTGATGATCTATATATAATGAACCTCTGTCCTGATATATATTACGAACTGGTTATAGGTATCATCTTCTAAATTATCAAAGTAATAGATTTAGACGATGCGTGATGAATGACTAACCAATGCATATAATTATTAATTACTCTACTTTTGCATCCTATGACTACAAATTTTGGATGTTTTTTTTTGGATATGTAAACCCTTTTAAAGTTTCTTCTAAGTTTTTAGACTAAGAAATATGACAAATCAATAGGACAGGTACGGATATTGGTATGATAATGATACGAGAGAGAAACACACCCGGTTAAAGTGTGTTTGCTTATTCTTAGTTGGATATACCATTATTCTTTCGTTTGGCTGACAAAATCTGTTATTAATGTCTAATCATTGTTATCACCTTTTGGTTGTCTATTTTTTCTGCAGGGTCCTGCTCGTGTTTCCATATCAGTGCCAAATGTTGACGAAGGAAACCTGAAAGGCCAAGTTATTGTGATAACAGTTCAGTCCTTATCTGAAACAGTTGGCAATTTGAAAGAGAAAATTGCAGGAGAGACACAACTTCCTTCTAATAAGCAGAAGCTGAGTGGAAAAGCTGGTTTTCTTAAGGATAATTTGTCGCTAGCGTACTACAATGTTAGTGAAGGCGAAGCACTATCTCTGTCTTTGAGAGAACGTGGTGGAAGGAAGAGATAATGGTTTTCCTGAATATGGAATCCTTTAAAGGTTCAAATATCATACCAGTTTTACCATGGGAATTTCCTTATATGTCGATGGATATTTAGTTTAATTGATGAAATTTGTCCGAAGTTTCATGCTGGTTCCCATGAGAATTTCCATATTCGTCGACGGATTTTTAGCTTAATCATTTCAAGAGTTTTGTCTTCGAGATGTATCTGTTTTGCTTTAGAATTTTTGAACTTGATCATGATTTGTGTTAGCTGATGATACTCTATGTTATACTATGGCAGATCGGGAATATTGACATTCGTATCTCAATGGCCAAAGTAGATGACTGGTTTGAAGTTCATTATGTAGGCGTGCCCTTATTATTTAATTTTGATCGTTGGTTATGTGTTATTATTTCAAGAATATAATTTGTATTTACTTCTTTTCTTTCTAATTCGTAAGCATCCTATTTTTTATGAGACAGGTTTTACCTTACAGTTCTTGTGGAAGTATTGTTCTGCACATTGGCAGAAGTGGCAGATAGGTTTTGATCTTGAGCCCCTTTTTCACCTTGTTTTGATTTTTGGCTTTTTAGCTATTGGTGCAATTCTTAAGACCGGCATTTGTTCTATAGCTATTGATTTACTGGTTATCTTATTTCTTTCGAAGCGTTTTTTTGTTATTATTTACATCGAGTTCCAAGGTTAATTTAAAGGAATATTAAGCTGGTTTTGCTTTGTTTTTGTGTTTTTGGTAGTACAGAGTAATTGCTTTCATAATGCAGTTTCTTTTGTTGATAGTTTGATCAAGTGTTTCTTCAAATGGTTTCAGCATATTCTTACAGTAATACGGATGTATTCGGTTTACATAGTTTGTTATTGTTGTGGTGGTTGAGCTCGAACAGCTCAAGAGAATGAGAGAAATACGAGAGAGGTTTGTTCGTGTGGCACAGTTTTTGTTGTTGAAGCTGTCTTTGCAAGTTTATATAGACTGAGATTTCCAAAATATGAGGCTTAGTCAACTCTTTCTGGAGCGATCTGAATTAGTGTTGAGAGGTTATATGTTTTTATGAATATGTGCGAGGCTGATTCCATTCATTATGGATAGGGTAGGGGGTGATATTTCAAGACTCTCTTGCCGTAATTTTGGTGAGCAAGCTATGGTAAAAATGTTTTTGATGCACATCTGAAATTAATCGCTGAACAGATTGTACAATCGAGTCTGACAGCTGGAACAAGAGTTTGTCAAATTTTGATTGTTCGTTTATTCGGTAAAAATATGAGAAACAAATATGTACCATAATCCAGGCTTCCTCCACTGGAGATCAATTATTAATTAATTTGTCCTCCGTCCTGGTGATCAGTATATGAGTGTGTGTGTTGGTGGGAGGGGTGGTGATAGCGGCGTGGGAGTGGTGGTGGTGGTGGTAGTGGTTTAGAATAAGGAATTTATGGGTTTAGATTTCTCTGTGAATGTGACTAAATAGCTGTAGAGAAAAAGTTGTTGCTGTAAGCGGTAGGTAATATCTCATCATAACACACTTGCTACCAAACTTTGAATCACACTGCGGTCAAAATGGGTCAACTCCAAAATGAGGATTATTGATTTATCAAAACGAGCTAGAAGAATTAACTATAAATAATGTTTATTATAATATGTACTCTTACTTGAAATTATCCTACTGCTTGTTAACAATTTTTAAATATTCATGATAAAGTCTTCCGCCTAACCCTCAGTCATCGATCATCATTTCCAACAAACTCATTTCGACAGACCATCACACACCATTGATACATCAAGCTAGGTAGGTGCTATGACAGTTGTCGCCAACCTTGTCGGCGAGTTGTGGCCAGCACACTATGATAATGGTCGTAGTCGAGCTGATGGTGCCATCTTGGATCAAAGGAGCATGTGATTTTTCTCATTCTCTCAATAAATTCACGATTGCACTTTAAAAAGTTTTTGCCCCACAACGGAGCTTAAATAAAAGATTCAAAACTGGTCCTTACAATAACCTTATTTTCATTTTAAAAAAAGTGCATGTCTCGTAACCCAATAGTCGAGCCTTGTCCCTATCATAATTCAAACATTCTAAGGCCCATTTACAAGAGGAGCCCACAACATCATTAGGCCCATACTCTAAAAATGTATGGTTTTCACCCCGCGACGAGATAAAATATTCAAAAGTTATACTTACAATAACTATTCCTTTATTTTAATTTTTTTAAAAGTACGGGCCTCGTACCCGATAACCGGCCCTTGTCCCCATTTTTTTTAGAATGCGAGAATTCCAAAGCCCATTTACAAGAATCCATAACATCATTAGGCGCATACTCTAATCAATTTCTAGTTTTTACCCCGCAACGACGCTTTATGTAAGATTCAAAACTGCTCCCTTCAACATCTAATCTTTACATTCTCATCACACAAAAAAACATGTCTCGTACCCGATAACCCGACCTTGTACAACAAGAATGCAAACATTCTAGGGTCTATTTTCAATAGCCCACATCATCATTAGGCCCATACTATAAACCGATGTTCTACAAGGCGCAAGACAGATTTTAGATTAAAACATGTCGCATACCACCTAATCCCACCTAATTACCACCTAATCGCTTAATACCACCTAATCCACCAAACCCCTTGGATCCACCCAATTTATGCTTGGACTCGTCTTTTAGAACACAATTCTAAATAGTTTTAGTTTTCGCCCTGCATGCAATAGAGCTTAATAAAATATTCAAAAATTCCTTATTTTTGATTTTTAAAAAAAGTACAGGCCTCATATCCGATAACCGGGCCTTGTTCCAACAAACATTCCAAAGCCCATTTCATCATTTTTCTTAAATAAGTTTGGGAGAGAGCCTAAAACTTGAATGATTTGCTAAAAAGGGCTCGAGCCTTAAATTTTTCCTATTTTTATTAAAAAAAAGTATGGGCCTCGTACTGGATAACCGGGCCTTGTCCCAATAAGCATTCCAATTCTAAAGCCCACAACATCATTAGGCCCAATACTCAACACAAATTCATTATAAATAAAATAAATTAGGGTTTCAGTTCACTGCCGCATTTTCGCCAACAGAACTCAAAAATGGTCTCTCTCTCTCTCTCTCTCTCTCTCTATATATATATATATATATATATATCTATAATTGTATATTTATGTAATTTATATGCAAGTCTAATTTTACCGTGTTTTCCTTAAATAAGTTAGAAGATTGTAAATTTTTTAAAAGCCAATGATTTCATCATTTTGTTAGTAAATACTTATAAAAAAAATTGATTTTCAAGTTTTTATATAAATTTTTTGAATTTAATTCTTTACATTTTAGCCAGATATAATTCAAAATAAGTTAGAAAATTGTGAATTTTTTAAAAGCCAACGATTTCATCATTTGGTTAGTAAATACTTCAAAAAAAAATTGATTTTCAAGTTTTTATAACTCTTTGGTATTTAATTATTTACTTGGCATTTTAGAGAGATAATTCAAAATAAGTTAGAAAATTGTGAATTTTTAAAAGCCAATGATTTCATAATTTTGTTAGTGAATACTTAAAAAAACTGATTTTCAAGTTTTATCACTTTTGATATTTAATTCTTTACTTGGCATTTTAGAGAGACATAATTCAAAAAGTTGTAAAAACTTGAGAATAAGTGATTATTCCATTTAATTTTTTTTATATAACTTTTTGGAATTTAGTTTTTTTCTTGGTATTTTAGACAGACGAAATTCAAAAAAATATACTCCAATGTTTACTGCTTTTTGTTAATTTTTTTTTGTTTAGTTATAAATAAATCGAATCAGTGATTATTAGAAAAAAAGTGATTATTTTTTCATTTCTTAAGAAAACAATGTTGACACACCATGTCCTTTTATATAGACATGAATGTGAATATAACTATTTTTTTAACTTATGTGTATATATAATTATAAATGGGTTTGATTAGAAATTATAGTTACATGTGTGTATATAGTTGAAAATGGGTTTGATTAGAAATTATATTTACATGCGTATATATAGTTGAAAATGAGTTTGATTAGAAACTATACTTACATGTATGTATATGTTTTTTTTTAATAGCCTTCGCATAAGTCATTTATGATAAAGAAGAAATTGGCAAAGAAGATGAGACAAAACAGGCCAATTCCTCACTGGATCCGTATGAGGACTGATAACACCATCAGGTTAATAATTACCCTTTATTATTTTTTTAGTTTTTTTCATGATTTTTTGTTGTAGTTGTTCACTTGGGTAAATTTTGTAGTGTAGTGTTGATTAGTTGTAGTTTATTTAGGTTTTTAGTGTTCATTTTTTTTTTTGTTATTGTGATTTGAATGGAATTTGTTTAATTGGTAGTTGCTTTTGTTTCATATAGTGTTATTTTTTAGCTGTTTTCATGATTTGTATTGAATTTGTTCACCGGGGCATTTTTTTTTGTTTCATGTAGTTTTCTACTTAGTTTTTCTTGATTGTATTGAATTTGTTCACTTGGATAGTTATTCTTTTGTTTCATAGTGTTATTTTTATTGTTGTTTTGGCGATTTGTATTGAACTTATTCACTTGGGTAAAGGTTTTTTTTTGTTCATTTAGTGTTATTTTTAGATGTTTCCATGATTTGTATTGAATTTATTCACAGTAGTTGTTTTTGGTTTCATATTGAATGTTATTGGATTTAATTGACAGTAATTGCTGGGGTTCATAGTTATTTTTATGGTATACATTGAATTTTCTTACTTGGGCAACGTTTTTTTAATATCTTGTTAAAAAGATGTGATTTATTTGGTTGGTAACCGTTGAATTGTATTTGATTGTGTTTTTGGACATGAGAATAAGTGTTTAGTGATTTATATGAGATTGTTTGCTTGGGTAATTGTTTTTATTTGGTATCATGTTAAAAAGTGCTAACATTTTCGGCTGGTAATAGTTGGAGAATAAGTTTTGTTTTGGGTTTTTTGACCTGAGAGAGTTGGGAATATTAGTGATTTGTAGTGAATTTGCTCACTTGGGTACTTGTTTATACTGTATTTGATATCTTGTTAATTCATTGGAAGAGTTGGCGATAGTTAGAAAATTTATGTATTGGTTTTCTGCTATGAGAAAGATCATAATTTTAGTGATTTTTATCAATGTTTTAAATAGAGAAGTCTTAGCTAAAGCTCTTTTTGAAAGAGACATGCTGAAAGCATAAGAAGCGTAAGCTTTTAGTGACCTAAAAAGCAGAAAAGCGAGCTTTTATGCTTTTTTTAAGCTTTGAATCGAGCTTTTTCACTACGAAGCGTGCTTTTTTAAAACAGTTATTTTTTATTAAATATGTTGGGTTGAAAGGTTTTATCTCAGTGGAAAACATTTAGCTGAGTTTTATGAGTGTTGATAAAAAGTGTGGTGTAGTAGAAGTTATTTACTTCCGTTGACATTGGTTAATTTGTAGCAGTTTGCATCAACTTTGTTCACTTGGTTAAATTTTTTCATGCCATGTCTGATAAGTTGTGTTTTATTCGGTTGGCTTGGGCTTGTTAAGTTCAGCTAGCTGGAAAATATCGATTCTAGTTCAAATCCACAGCATAATCTCAGAAGCAATAGTTAGGTAGAAAACAGTACCCAACTATTGTGATTCAATTGCATTGACAGTACTTAGTTACTTCCAGTGATTAGAAATTTGTCCGCGTTTCAGACTTGAAAAGGGTACAAAGTACTTTCGTCTTGTATTGTGGTAGAAAACATTTCCTGATAATAAAAACAACTTTGAACTTTATTCACATCCATTGAGATAGTTACTTGAAAACAAACGTCACAATTTTTTTTAAGTGAAAAGTTAGTATTGGAAATGTAATTTATTAAGATGCAACTTATTTTGTCGATGTGTCCAACTTGAATTAAAAAACTCATTTCGAAAATAATGCTTTTATCACAAAACTTGCTGCTGGCAATGTTGTTACAACTTACAATTGTCTTTCTTGCCATCTTGAAAGTGACTTTATTAGAATTGCCTGCTATGTTGCCAGCATGTTAAGAGTGTTTTTTACAGTATATGGCTTGTCTAATTTTTGATCTGTTTTGAGATAATACTGTGGTAAGATGTTTGCAAGTATTAAAAATGTCATTATTAGAAGCCAGTTACTGGACTTGCTTAGTTTGTTGTTTGGCTTTGGGGCGAAAACGACTCAAGTTATACCAAAAATGCTGCTTTATTTTAATATTATTAATTATTCCCAAGTATAGCTTATTGGGTGAACAAATTTACTAGGCTCAATTACAAGTATTAAAAATGTCATTATTAGAAGCAAGTTATAGGACTTGCTTAGTTTGTTGTTTGGTACTGGGGTGAAAACGTCTCAAGTTATACCAAAAATGCTGCTTTATTTAAATATTGTTAATTCTTCCCAAGACAAATTAACTAGGCTTAGTTGCTCCTGTATTTGTCTAAGATCACTTTTTCATCTAAATGAAAGCATATCTTCTATGATTTTGTTTTTGACTTTAGTTTTCAAATCCTTTCAGGTACAACGCCAAGCGCAGGCACTGGCGCCGCACCAAGCTAGGCTTTTGAGTTGGCTGTGCAAATCCATCCTATCACCTTGTGCTTGTCCTTTATCTTCTCTTAGTATTTCACTTTTTATTTCAGAAACTCTTGAACTTGGTGTTGTTTGTTTGGCCCCTGTTCTTTCAAGGCCAGAGACTCAGTTTTCAGTATTCCATGACATTGTAATTTTAAGGGATTCGATTCCGTGAATTCGTGTTTGGAAAATGCTTTCTGTTCTTTGGTCTTTCATTTTAATCTGTTTTTATGACTCTTTTTAATCTGTTTTTATGATGTCATGCTATTGTTTGCTATTCTCACAGCTTGTTATGTTTTGTTACCATTAATTATTTAACTTTAGCTTATGATGGTGAGCTCACTGAGACTGTACTGTGTTTCTCTCATGAATTGGTTCATTTATTTTATTTATTTGTATTAAAATATCTTTAGAAAAAGGAATCTCATGCTTGATAACTAACCTTGTGGGTCGTCAATAGAATTTGACTAATAGTAAGTTGGTGGCTCAAAACTTTGTTTTTTGCATCGTAACGGTAGTTTTTATTTAGTGGAACCGAGGAAGAGTGGTTAAGATTTTAACCATTTTTTTAAAACTAACAACATATTTTATATCTTTTTATAAACCGTTTATGCTTACATAAAATCTCAGTATACTTATTAATTTTCTTATAATAATTTTATATTGTTTCTTTTTATTTGTTTATTATCATTAAATAATATAATAATATACCAATCATAAAAATGTGTACTCCATGATAGTTTATTAGTATTATATTAACTGAGTGAATCATATACATTCCGTTAATTTTGTGTTTGTTGAAATTTATAGAATTTATAGGGCTATGCTACTTTTTATACTATAATCATCAAATTTTAGAAAAAAATATGTTTTGAGTTACCGGATGCTGATGTTCTAATATATTGACAATTAGGGATTGATTTTGGTTGTTTTTTTTTTAAGATAGGGCTGCTTGTTTTTTTTTAAACCATTAGATAAAATGTAATTTCATCCGAGGGTCAACAAAAAGTTTGGAAAAATTTCTATATTGTCTCAACATATGGAAAAAACAATTATATGAACCCGGTGCACTATTTTAATTTTGAATTAATTTTAGGATAAATATTTTAGGATTTATTAACATGTGCTAGGTTTTTAGTATTTTTTAGTTTTAATTTTGAATTAATTTTAGCATATATATTTTTGAGTTCATTAATAGGTGTTATATTTTTATTATGTGGCATACCCTAAATAATAATGAACTGAGTTCATGATAGTGTTACTCGTTCGGTGTTCATTCCAAAACATTAAAACCAAAACCCTTTTTTCTTAGTTTTATCATTAGATTGAATTGATTTTGATACAATAATACTCAAAAATTTATGGCAGCAAAAATAGATCCGACAATTATAGTTGTTGTTGTTGAAGTTTAAGATTATTGGAAATGCGAAATCAATGCCCCGGAGGAGTGGCAAAATAGAGCGAGACCCGAAACCCGACAGTAAATCTGTTCGAAACCGAAAATTCGATAACCGTTATAAACCCGAATGAAGTTTTGGCCGAACCGAGACTGATGGTTGCGGTTTGGATTGGGTTTTGAAACTATAATCATCAATTGACCAAAAAACCGTGACCGAAAACCGAATCATTAAACCCGAATAATATTCGAAAAGTAACCATGTATATATATATACTAGTAATCGGCCCCACGCGTTGCGTGTGCGGCGCGTAATAAAATAAAAATATAGAAAATTAGTGTAGTTATGATATAAATATGTGTATAATAAAAAAAATATAATTTAAAATTTAAAAGAATGTTTGGTTGTTAAAATATATATATATAATGTGTAAGTTTTAAATGATATGTTAAATTGTTCTAAAATTGATTCAACATAGATAATACATTCCAAATTTCTTTTAATTAAGTAATTTTATTTTACATGTTTTCTTATATAATAAGTTCTTAACAAAAAATTACAACAAAAGGAAATTAGTATAAAAACAAAAAAAATAAATAACAATTATAATTTCAAAGTAAAAAAATTTAATAACATAAAAAGAATCTAAAAGTTGGTTAAAACTGAAATATTCGAAGACCGAAAACCGCTTGACTGATTGCATATCTAGATACCGAACGGTTATTTTGACTAGTTTTTTTCTCAAAAAACCCGACTGAAGATTTTCTCCAACCCGGAGATAACCGAACCGAAAGTTTTGGTCTTGGATGTGTGTAGGGTCAAAATTGCCTGCCTTGGCCCCGGTTGATTTTGTGCAGGCAATTTTGTGGTTGTGCTTAGAAACCGTGGTTTTGTTGTCATTTTTTCTTCATGTACTTTGTTTTTTTTTGATTTAGAGTGTACTTAATTTTATCTATCGTTTCTATCATCTGATATATATGTTGCATGTGGCCTGGATTGTAAACCCGTCAAGATGAGCCATAGTTAAAAAGCTGTACATTCTTGAAATTTAAGACCCACGAATCTTATTAGACATGGGAACTGCATTATGCTGAAGTTGCAGTCGTTCTAAAAAAATTACAGGCATTTTGTGGGTGCAATGCGAAAAGTGTTATGGATTAAATTATAAGAAAATTTTGAAGTCAAAAATGAATATTTGTGAACAATGTGGATATTATTTGAAAATGAGCCGTTAATATAGAGTTTCTTTTATGGGCCAGATATCTCGTTTCATGAAATTTTCACCAATATATAATCAAGTCATGATGTTTTTTTTTATATTAAGAACGACTTTTTGTGAAAAGAAACGATTGATTTTTATTAGGGCTGCTGCAACCCTTTGGGTGCTCCGCATGGTCCTCAAAACATATTTTTTTCTAAAATTTGATGATTATGGTATAAAAAATGACATGCATCAGAAACCCTATAAATTTTCTAAATTTAAAAAAACACAAAATTCATCTCATATATGATAAATGCATGTGATTCCCTAGATTAATACTCCCTCCATTCCTAAACGAATGTCTCATACGAAAATACTGACCGATAATTTTTTTCATATTTAAATTGCCGAAAAAAATTATTTTAAAAGTTAATCACGTAGTTTATGGTTAGAACTATATGATGAAATTTTCAATTTTTTCATTTCGATAATTTTGATATGGAAATTTTGATGATAAAAGTTGCATATATTTTCGTAGGGGATATTTGTTGAGGGACGGAGAAAGTATAATAGTAATAAACTATCGTGGGGTCTAATTTTTATGGTTGTAATATTGTTATGATTATTAAAATATAATAAAAAAATAAAAAATAATAATGTAGGGTTATTATAAAAAAATTAATAAAAAAGATGTAATTTTGTGTAAATGTAAACGGGTTTCAGATATAAAATAATAAAATGGCAGCGATCGCTCACGGTCTGAATATGTATTGTTTCACGTTGTGTTCATACCATAAATATATTTTATTCTTCTGTTTACTTTTGTGTTGACTACCAAAATCTACGGCTATACACACAATGATCAGCCCTATAAGAAATTGCAAAGAAACAAAACACATGAAAAAAGAACTTGGTCCAAAGAGGCCTTTGTAAACAAACACTCTTTCTAGCTGAGATCATTCTTTTTCCAACTCAGTTTACAAAAGCATGCCTCTTAAAAGATCATCTGTCAGTACTTCTCTATACTTGATATTTTTATCTGTTTTTTTCCTGACCTTAAGCAACTCGTTCGCTATCTCTGAACTATTACCTTATGACATCGCCATCAACTGCGGTTCATCTGTTAATTTTGACAGAAACCATGGCCGGAAATGGATTGGAGATATTGGGTCGAAGCTTTTAGTCACTTCTCAAGATTTTGAGGCCAAATCAACAAGTTCAAAACTTGTCTATTTGCCTGCTTTTGTCCCTTATACGACAGCTAGAATCTCCGACAGGAGTTTCAGCTATGAGATTGAAGTCAGCTCAGGGGAAAAGTTCATTCGTTTATACTTTTATCCCACAACATACGCAGGTTTCAAAAGATCAGATGGCTTTTTCACTGTAAAAGCTGGTCCTTTTATCCTACTGACCAACTTCAGTGCTTCTCTTACTGTTGATGCCTTGGGAGTAGAATATTTAATGAAAGAGTTTTGCATAAATGTTGAAGAGCATCGACTATTAACCATCACGTTCTCACCATCAACGTGGGAAGATAAAGGCAAGGCATATATATGCCTTTGTGAATGGCATTGAAATCATTTCAATGCCGTCTGGTCTTTATTACACTCCTGTGGATGAACCAGCTATGCAAGTTGTGGGGAAAAAACACCAGTTGTCGGTTGATGAGAGCATTGCGCTTGAGATGGTATACCGGTTAAACATAGGTGGAAGCTCTATCTCATCCGCTGAGGATACGGGATTGTTTCGTGAGTGGGGTAATGATTTTAATTATCTTGTCAATTCAGATGTTAGGCCAGTTAGTACGTCGAACAGAATTAAATATAAAAGCATAGCTAGTTACACTGCTCCTCAGAAGGTTTACCAGACATCTTGGGCTACAGTTTTAACTGAGCAAGTTGACAAAGTCGACAACTTTACATGGAAGTTACCTCTAAATTTGGGATTTAGGTACCTATTGATATTTCATTTCTGCAAGTTAGGATATGAGATCGAAGAAAATAGCCGCTTGAGGTTTAGTATACTGATCAATGACCATGTGGCTGAGGCTAATGCCGACCTTATCAAATGAAGTGGTGGAAACGGGATTGCTTTGTTTAAAGACTATGTGGCAGAGATGGGAGGAGATAAGATGGAGGGTAAGCGAGATCTTCTCATTAGCCTAATCCCCAACAATAACGAATGGTGGATCTAAAGCACCGATACTATTTTGAAAGGTTTAGAGGTGTTCAAGTTAAGCAACCCAGATAATAATCTCGCTGGGGTGAACCCGATGCCCATGTCGCAAGTTTTGAGCTCTAGTATTCCTCGAAAGTGTGTATATGCTAATGGGGGTAATTCGATTGCCACTGTAACAATAATTCTGATCTCTTTACTGAGTATCATTGTTTACCAATTACGCGTCTTTAGTGAACAATACAGCGATAACAAAATGATTGTGGAGGGTGCCTCTCGCCGTTTCTCACTCGGTGAGGTTCGAACAGCCACCAACAACTTCGATGAGCTATTGATAATTGGACGGGGTGGATTTGGATATGTCTATAGAGGTGAAATAGATTGTGGCGCGATGACTGTTGCTCTAAAGCGGTTGAATTCAAATTCTAAGCAAGGGGGAGATGAGTTTTGGACGGAGATTGATATGCTATCCAAGCTCCACCATACCCATCTTGTAAGTCTTATAGGTTACTGTGACGAGGATGGAGAGATGATCCTTGTTTACGAGTACATGGAGCACGGTACACTAGCTGATCACTTATATAAAATTAGTAGTGATACTAGTTTCCATTTGTCATGGGAGCAAAAGCTCAACATTTGCATTGGTGCTGCTCGTGGATTGGATTACCTCCACACCGGTACTCAACATGGTATCATACATCGTGACGTGAAGACCATGAACATTTTACTGGATAATGAATTAGTCGCTAAGATATCAGATTTTGGGTTAGGCAAAGTTGGCCCCACAAGCCATTCCCGCACCCATGTTAAAGGGTCATTTGGGTATTTCGATCCTGGATATTTCCTAAGCGGTAGGCTTACCAAAAAATCAGATGTTTATGCTTTTGGTGTGGTATTGCTAGAGGTACTATGTGGGAGACCGGCAGTCGATATAAGTCTAAGTGAGGATCGTCATAGTCTAGCTTTATGGGGTAAACACTGCATCAAAGAGGAGAAATTTGATGAGCTAATTGGTCCCAGTTTGCGTGACCAGATATCATATCCGTGCCTGAAGGTATTCACAGAAGTTGCTTACAAATGCTTAGATAATCATTCAAATGGCCGTCCTACAATGTCCGATGTGGTGGTGAGCCTCGAGGATGCACTAATATCTCAAAATTGCAATGGAGAGATTGTATCTGAGCAGAATGAGGAACAGGGGGTAAAAAACAGCGAGAGTGACAATTTCCAACTATTTGACACCGTAAATCTGAATAGTTCTCTTCAACCGAGCCCAATAACCTCCCCCACTACTCCTGTCCAAGATGGTGCGAAAATGATGCGAGACAAGAAGAGATCAAAAGGGCAGGTCAACAAGGCATTTCAGTGGAACTTCCTCGGGCTTTTTAATAAGAGGACCTCTGACTCCACCAGTGACGATGAGAATGATACTGACTACTGTTCAGATGGTAATAACACCCCATTTGTATATGAATTTCAGACCAACGGAAGCTTGGAAGATTATCTATTCGGAAGGTCCTCCCCTCAGCCGCTTCAGTGGGCATCAAGGATCAAAATAGCTCTAGACGCAGCGACAAATTTATTTTTTCTCCATTGTGCGGAAGAACAAGTCATTCATCGCGATGTTAAGCCATCAAACATCCTTATAGGGCCAGAATTTTGTGCCAAATTGTCAGATGGTGAATTTGCTAGGGCGGCCCCACAGATAACAGTACACACGTGTCCACACGGGTGATGGGTACTTATGGCTATGCAGCTCCTGAATATGTTGATACTGGTCGGTTGACAGCAAAATGTGATGTGTACAGCTTTGGGGTTGTTATGGTCGAATTATTAACAGGTCATCGTGCAATTGATCATACAGAAACTCGTGCTAAACAATTCCTAGTCCAGTGGGCAAAGCCTTACTTGAAAAACAAGCGAAAACTTGTCAAAATCATGGATACCAAACTGGAGGGTCAATACCCACATAATGAAGCCTTTGCAGTCGCTACTTTAGCTTTACAGTGTCTCAAAACCAGTCCTACTCTCCGACCACAAATGTTGGATGTTTTAGTTTCGTTCAAGAAACTCCAAGCTACCAAAACTGGGACCAAAAAACGGTTTTCATGATCACCCAACGATTCAGATCCCTCTAAGGTCCATTTACAAGAGCCGGCAACATAAAAAGTACGAATAAAGCTGAGTTCAAAGTTTGCCATAACTTTGAAAGCAAGTGTGGTTGGGTATGAACTTTTTCCCGGTAGTAAGATATTCAACATCATTCACTGCCATCAGAAAAGTTACTTTGTTATAGCAATTTGAAAAATATTATGATAAATTTTTTGAAAAATACTAACAAAATATATATAACTTTAGGTTTAGCATTGGCTTTCAGTAAAGATGCATCCATTTACTGTCAAACTCTTGAACTTGGTGTTGTTTCATGTTTGTAACTCCATTCTCATAAGATTAGACTCAGTTTCCAAATTTTATGGCAATTTAATTGTACGACTCGATTGAGTGAATTTGCGTTAGAAAGTTCTATCATTCGGTTTTACAGTCAACAAGTTTTTGTGTTGTTCTGTGTCCTCGTGGTTCAGTTTGCTATTTCAGATAAATTTTCCTCTTACTGTTCACTTTAGCATTATGATGAGCTCACTGAGATATGATGTCTGTTTTATGAATCTGTACTTTTTTTCCCTATTTGCATCAAAAATTTACAGATACGCTATTGAATGATGAGATGACTGCTGAAGTTTTCTGCGGGACTCAATTATTAACTACATTATGAAGTCTGCTATCATATTTTGATTTTTTCGTTGTGGTTCATCGTGTAAGAAATCTTAGTTGATTTGCATTACGATCCATCACATGCCTGATTTTGAGAATCTTGTAACTGTTATTCAAAATCACTTGAATTTTTTTGGTGCTTGCACTTAAAAACTCAGTTTCGCATTGCAATTTTTTCCCCTTTTCTGTTGCATTTATTAGTGCCGTCAAATGACCTGGTTTCCCCGAGTGAATGGCGTGTGTACCTGACTACCTGTTTAGACGATATGCAATCCAGACCTTTTTCATTGTACTAGGCAGAGTAGGGCGTGTTGTGAATTTAAGCTTATAATTGATCTTTTCGTTAAGTTCAAACTTGAAACTTGGGATTGGACCAAAAGCATAGTGCACCGGATTGGTACTATCTTGCAATCCATTTTTGGGGATTTTAGAAAGCATGTTCCATTTATGTTTTCCTTTAATAATAGAATTGTTTGTTTAGCTGCAGCTTGAACGTAATAAAACGGAATTATTTAAATTGATAGAATTAGTTGGGGTTTCCAGTGTTTAAACATGATTTCATGTCCGTAGACATAGGTGTAATTACTTTACTCCAAATTATTCACTTTTTATCATCATTAACCTACGTCTTTGTCCCATGTTTTTTGGGTCAGCTGTATGA
Source organism: Primula vulgaris (assembly GCA_963920805.1). Classification (NCBI taxonomy): domain Eukaryota; kingdom Viridiplantae; phylum Streptophyta; class Magnoliopsida; order Ericales; family Primulaceae; genus Primula; species Primula vulgaris. The sequence continues at coordinate 8,742,613 of OY987221.1, read as the reverse complement.
AACCATATAAAACAATGTCTTTCCCTTTTGTGTTTTAACTTATATATTGGCATTTATTTGGAGTATGAATTCTTTGCAATTTGCATCACAAGTTTTTTTTTTTTTTTTGGGGTAAATAATCTAATTTACCATAAGTTACGATTTTGGTTACTAGATTTGCTACACAATTTGGAACATACAAATTTAAATTGTCCATGCAAATTAGGATTCAAGATATATGTAAAACTTAAGAATAAACATCTGTTATTGGAAGAAAAGAGAACGAAACCAATGTTTTAAACGGTGTTATCGTTAGCGTAACATTTTTTCGAAAACTACGCTAAAAGCGTAAATAGCATAGTAACATAACGTTTTGGGGTGTAATTTTTTGTTTACCTATAAATATAACAATATAGCATTAAATAGTCATAAAATTTATATTAACACACTTCAAAAGTTAAAAATAACACAATAGCGCGTTCTACCGATCATTTTTGTATCATAAACGAAAAAAATAATTCTATTGATCATTTTTGTATCATAAACGAAAAAATAATTCATTATGAATTAATTTTCATTTATTACGTTCTCAAAGCTACAAAATATGCATAAAGATCGATCTTTGCAAATATATCAGTCTAAACCAAAAATCGTTAGTGAATAATTAAATATTAGAATAAATTATTAATTGATTCATCATTATATATATTAATGAAAGAAAACAAACTGAAATTATATTTTATCGACACATTACTAGTAAATTTGATTTAAAAAAAGAACATAACTTTAGAATACATAACAACAAAAGATAAAATGTATAGTTATGCCGGTGATTGATCATACATTATTTTGTATGATTAATAAAGAATACAAATAATTTTAAAAAATAAAAAATAATAATATTGGTGATGATGAGTCTCGAACATGGGTCTCATGGGAGTGAATGTAGTGACACAAAATTATTAATTATTTGGATCCGTTGTTTTTTTTCCTTTTAAATAACTCGCTATTTACGCTTTTGGTTGCGTCTTTTGCGCTTTTGGTCCCAATAGCGGAAATTTAGCGCTTTTTCATCCAAATAGTGTTTTAGCGTAGACAATTTTTTTAAAAAAAACCGCTATGTTGCGAAATATTGCGCAACATAACACGATTTTTAAAATAGTGAATGATACTATTATTGTTTTGTGCGTGTTGTTTTAACTATATTTCCGATTTGTTCTTTTTATTTACTTTTGTGTTGACTACCAAAGTCTACTGCTATACACACACAATGATCAACCATATAGGAAACTACCCGGAAATAAAATATTAGAGAAATGAACTTGGTCCTAAACCATTTAATAATCACTCTTTCTAACTGAGATCATTGCTAGATTTTCTATTTTCAAACTCACTTTACATAGAAACATGTCTCTTAAGAGTTCTTCCTTCTTGACTGCAGTCTATTACTTAATATTTTTTATTGTAAATTTTCTAACCTTGAATCACTCACTGGCTCTCTCTGAACTATCCAATGAAATCTCCATCAATTGTGGTTCTTCTACTATTTTTAACGGAAACGACGGGAGAAAATGGATTGGTGATATTGGGTCTAAACTTCTAGTAAATTATCAAAATTCTCAGGCAAAATCGATAAGATCAAAACTGTCCCATTTTTCTGATACTATACCTTACACGACTGCTAGAATCTCCTACAAGCAGTTCAGCTATGAAATTGATGTCGGTCTGGGACAAAAGTTCATCCGTCTGTACTTTTACCCGACCATGTACAAGGGGTTTGAAAGATCTAACGACTTCTTCACTGTAAAAGCTGGCCCTTTTACTCTACTGAGCAACTTTAGTGCCTCTCTTACTGTCGATGCCTTGGGAGTAAGATTTTTAATGAAAGAGTTTTGTATAAATGTTGAAGAACATCAATTATTAACCGTCATGTTCTCACCATCAACGGGGGCAGATAAAGGAAAGGCATATGCCTTTGTGAATGGAATTGAAATCATTTCAATGCCGTCTGGTCTTTATTACACTCCTGTGGATGAACCAGCTATGCAAGTTGTGGGGAAAAAACACCAGCTGTCGGTTGATGAGGGTATTGCGCTTGAGATGGTCTACCGGTTAAACATAGGCGGAATCTCTATCCCATCCACTGAGGATACGGGATTGTTTCGTGAGTGGGGTGATGATTCTAATTATCTTGTCAATTCAGATGTTAGGCCAGTTAGTACGTCCAACAAAATTAAATATAAAAGCATAGCTAATTACACTGCTCCTCAGAAGGTTTATCAGACATCTTGGGCAACAGTTTTGACTAAGCAAGTTGACAAAGTCAACAACTTCACATGGAAATTACCTTTAGATTCGGGCTTTAGGTATCTAATTAGATTTCATTTCTGCGAGTTGGAATACGATATAGAAGAGAATAGCCACTTGAGGTTTAGTATACTGATTAATAACCAAGTGGCTGAGGCTAATGTGGACCTTATCAAATGGAGTGGAGGAAGCGGGATTGCAATATCTAAAAATTACGTGGCAGTGATGGAAGGAGATAGAATGGAGGGTAAGCGACAACTGCTCATAAGCTTAACACCCAAGTGGAGTAACAACGAAGAATGGTGGACTGAAAGCTCTGATACCATTTTGAAGGGTTTGGAAGTGTTCAAGTTGAGTAACACGGATTACAATCTTGCTGGGGTCAACCCAGTTCCCTTGACACAAGCTTTGAGCTCCAGTATTCGGACTCCTCGGAAATTTGTATATGCTAATGGTGGAAGTTCAATTAGCACTATTATAATAGTTTTGATCTCATTGGTTAGCATCATCGTTTACCAACTACGTATCAGGGGTGAAAAATACGGTGATGATAAAATCTCAATATCACCATCCAAGGGGGTGTCTCGCCATTTCTCACTCGCTGAAATTCGAACAGCCACAAACAACTTTGATAAGATGTTGGTGATTGGAAAAGGCGGATTTGGATTGGTCTACAAAGGTGTAATCAACTGTGGTGCGATTACAGTTGCTCTAAAGAGGTTGAATTCTAAGTCTAACCAAGGGGCAATAGAGTTTTGGACAGAGATTGATATGCTCTCCAAGCTCCGTCACACGCATCTAGTCAGTCTTCTTGGTTATTGCGACGAGGACGGAGAAATGATCCTTGTTTACGAGTACATGGAGAATGGTACACTAGCTGATCATCTACACAAAATTAGCAGTAATGGTGGTGATGATTTGAATTTGTCATGGGAGCAAAGGCTCAAAATTTGCATTGGTGCTGCTCGAGGGTTGGATTACCTTCACACGGGTACTCAACATGGTGTCATACATCGTGACGTGAAGACCACTAACATTTTACTGGATGATAAATTGGTGGCTAAGATATCAGATTTTGGTTTATGTAAAGTTGGCCCTACAAGCCATTCCTACACTCATGTGAGCACAAATGTTAAAGGTACTTTCGGGTATTTCGATCCTGAGTATTTCTTGACACATAGGCTTACGACGAAATCAGACGTGTATGCCTTTGGTGTGGTACTGCTAGAGGTACTCTCTGGGAGACGAGCAGTGGATTTAAGTTTCGGTGAAGATCAGAGTAGTCTCGTTTTTTGGGCTCAACAATGCATTAAAGAGGGGAAAATTAATGAGCTAATTGGTCCCAGTTTACGGGACCAGATATCATCTTCGTGCCTGAAGATATTCACAGAAGTTGCTTGCAAATGCTTACATAATCGTCCAAACGGCCGCCCTACAATGTTTGATGTGGTGGTGAGCCTCGAGGGTGCTTTGACTTCTCAGAATTGCATGTCTGACATTGTTCAATTGGATGGTGCTCTTCAACAAGGTACAATACCCTCTTCCACTACTCATATCCGAGATGTTGAGAATATACGGCAAGAAAAAAAGATATCAAAGGGGATGCTCGTTAATGCATTTCAGTGGAGCCTCAGGCTTTTAACTAAGAAGAGCTCTGGTTCCACTAGCGACGATGAGAAAAATAACCACCATTTATCCTATCGTCGTTTCACAATTAAAGAAATTCGGGCAGCAACAAATAATTTTAATAGTAATCTCAGGATTGATGAAGATAGTTTTGGAACTATGTACAAAGGACGGATCGATCGTGGAACCCTTAAGGTCATGATTAAAAGTACACAAAAGCCTCTGGAAGTAGATAAATTACTCACACCTAGGGCTGAGATCAAATCTCAGTCACAACTTAATCACCCCAATATATTATCATTATTAGGGTACTGTGCGGACAAAGACAACTTGATGCTAGTTTACAATTACATGGTAAATAGGTCGCTCGACTATAACCTTTTTAAAGTAAGGTTACATGATCCTCTTTCGTGGACAAAGCGGCTTGAGATCTGTATAGGAGCAGCGAAAGGGCTACAATATCTTCACTATGGCACCACAGAGCAAATCATTCATCGAGACGTTAAACCATCCAATATTTTATTGGATGAAAATTGGGTTGCCAAGATCTCGGGATTTGAGTTGTCCAAGGTGGCAGTGTCCGACCATATGAGTACATGCGTGCCTGGTACTTCTGGATTATTAGACCCAGAATATGCCTCCACCGGACATTTGACCAAAAAAACTGATGTTTATGCATTTGGGGGTGTGTTATTAGAAGTTTTGTGCGCTCGTAAGCCATATAGGCCTTCCCAGGATGAGGAGAAATTTTCGTTGGTGCGCTGGTTCAGGACTTGTATTCAGCGGGAAAAAATTAATCAATTGATTGATCCTTATCTCATTGGGAGAATATCACCAGAATGTTTGATGCAATATCTGAAGGTTGCATGGGACTGCCTTCTTGATCAAGGAGCCAAACGACCAACGATGAACTCTGTGGTACAAAATCTCCAAATCGCTCTTCAGCTACAGCAGATTTGGCACACAGACTGCATTCCATCGGTCAATGGTCGTGTTTATAACGACAAATTAGCATCACAACACAGCAGTTTCTTTGACCACTCTGGTATATATGTTCAAGGTAACGACTTGGGCAATACTGATCCGAGATTGGACTTACCATGAGACTAAAGAAAGTTACAAAATGAAGTGTGGGTTGGTTAAAAAGTAAAAACAATCAATCTGTAGGTTTCTGTTTTGAGAAATAATCGAGTCAAATCTAAACTTAATATTCAGGAGGATTTCCTGACTGTAATCATTGGTTTAATTTATTCCCCTACGGCCTGTATTTTTAATGTTCTCATTTTTTAAGCTGCAACTTCTTGTGCTGTTTTTATGCTTTGATACATTCCTGCTTATGAAATTACTCCCTCCGTCCCAAGGTAATAGTCCACTACGAAACCACGTGTAAAGTTTGACTGGCCAAGAACTTGTATCAAAATTGCCGAAATAAAAATTTTCAAAATTTAATAATGTAATTTAACTTTTGAACTATATGATTAACTTTTTAAATTTTTAATTTCGACAATTTTGATACAAGTTCTTGCCTGGTCAAACTTTGATACTTTTGACCTATAATTACTATAGCAATCTAATTCTTGCCGAAAATAATGATAGGAGAAGGACAAGTTATCGCGTGCCACTCCATTGAAGAATGGAAGGAAAATCTCGAAAAAAACAACGATAAATTGGTGGTTGTTGACTTCTTTGCTTCATGGTGCGGACCTTGCCGTGTGATTGCACCATTTTTGGCCGAGTTGGCTAAGAAGCTACCCAATGTTACCTTCCTTAAAGTTGACGTCGATGAGCTTCAGGCTGTTGCAGAGGAGATGAAAGTTGAGGCAATGCCGACTTTTCTTTTCATGAAGGAAGGCAAAGTTGTGGATACGGTTGTTGGGGCTGTGAAAGAGAAGCTGCAGCAGACTATCTCCAAGCACAGTGGTTCTGCCTCGGCATTAGAACAAAACCCGTTTTAGTGGGTTCTATATTTGCTTTTTAAGATGAATTAAGACCTTGCTATAATGCAATTTCGAATTTGCTTCTGGAGAAGCTATAGACATTTTATCATATGCTTTTTTAAGCTATAGACATCTATCTGATACTCCTTTATTGGTATTAGCAAGTGCTTTGCTTCAAAAAAAAAAAAACTAATTCTTGACGAAAGCGGCTTGTACAAAGGCTCCTCATACTTGTACAAAAGCAACTCAGTTGTGTACAAAGGTTGGATTGATAATGGAACCCTTCAGGTTGCAGTTAAGTGTAGAATGTATTGTACCGAAGTTCTGGAAGAAATCCAAGCTCACTCACAGCTTCGTCACCATAAACCAAGAAAAGAAATCATTTCGTTCCGTTTATAGTCAAACAGTAAAGGATATTCCATTAGTAATGAAAAAAAGGGGTGTCAAATGAAAAGGCGGAGTTGTCTTCATGATCAAATGATTGGTTAATTACACGGGGCAAACTTGAACTGAGTAAATGGCGAAGACCCCAATGATCTTCTGATCTATGACCATCCCACAGGGGGGGGGGGGGGGGTACAAGAAAGAAGAATTATAGTATAAAGTATTTTTTTCTTTTTCTGGGGTATTTCCTAAGGTTGATCTTTGGGTGCGTTTACTGTGTATAGCCATAGTCAACAAAAATAAATCCACAGCTTGTGAAATGAAAACGCGTAAAGCAATAATACTTGTAAGCCACAGAAAATAAAAACTCATTCAGGCATTTCATTTAACATGAAATGGGCACTTAAATAAAGGACAGAAGAACTTAGAAAGCAGAAAGATCATATAAAAAAAATATTGGTTTCATTCTTCCTGGCTTTTGAGGGGTACAAGTTGAAATATTTGTCGTCCATTTAAGGTTTGGCTTAAAAATCTTTAAAAAAAACAATAAGTTAAGCTTCTAATTTGTACCAAAGTTAAGGTGAAAGAGATTATTATAATTACTTTACACTTATCAACATGGTAAAGTCATTAAAAATGATATTTAGATATATGACATGAGGGCTTTTGACTTATTTAGAAGTAAAATAATGTTTCATAAAATTATTCTGGTGATATAACATGAGCACTTATGCTTTTCTTATTAGAGTGATAGTAATCGAAGAATCAAATAAAGAGACATTTTATTAGAGTAAAGATATTTCTATTCCTTGTGCACTCATCTTACACTTCATAAGGTATTATTCGTGTAAATATGGTAAATTTGTTCCAAGTGTTAATGACTTCGATTCAATTTCGTCTGGTGAGGGGTGAGCGTAGCATTATTGTTCATTTTACTATGGCCATTAGAATTGAAATTAGACCATATTGATTAATTAAGAGGACCTTGTATCATTTGCGTAAATAGTTTGGATTGGACCGTATCGAGATTCTGTATCCAAACTCACAATTAACTTGGTTGGTAGCATCATAGCATCATAGCTCACTTGGATTTCCTAATCAAAACTAAGCTCAAATTAATTAAAAATATGCCCAAGAACAGAAGAAATGAAGTTATTATCAAAGCTTGAAATATTGTTGTTTGATGGTCTGCGGACCAGTAGGTTTTGGATCGGTTGCAAACCCTATATTATTATACTAGGTGCTAATGATTTGCCTAATTTTATTTCTATGATCTGGTGTACTTGCAGAATCTCTTTAAATTTTCCTCATGACAGCACTATTTCCTTGAATTTTGCTAGAAGAAATTGACTTATAAAAAAGTGTTGTACTTCTCAAAAAAATGAAGAATGCAATAACAAAGGCTGGGTTACGAGCAGTGAAGATGAAGTTGGCAACTCTCCTTTGGCTTATTTTGATTCAAAAAGAATATTTTTAGTTGCTGGTAGTGTTTGGATATCTCTCATTAAGAAAGGTTGTGGCTATTATAGCTCACTTAAGTGTTTAAGTACTTATTGCTGCGGTGGACATATTTGTCAAAAGAGTATGTTTCTTATTTTTTTGTTAGCTTACAACTAATGTCGTAACTGATTCGAACTAATTTCTCCTCCGTTTGGAACCCTCTGATTACTCAGCCTGTGAGTAGCTGAGTTTTTTTTCATTGTTTTGGTTGGTTTGGTTAATATAAGCTTAATTTTCAAAAAAAAAAAACTTGGTTGGTCCAGATATGTAATTCGGACAGTTCAAATTAGATTCTGATTTAACCATGTTAATCCTTTGTTCTGTTTATTCCGACTTTATCTATTGGCTAATGTAGCCTACATGATTGGTGTTAAGGACCTTTGAAATTCGACTTTCGTAATATTGATTGTAAACTGTTATGCATAAGTTATGTAGTTTTGTGAACTCATCCCGACTTGATCAAAGAATAGTAATAACAAATATATTACTTTAGCGAAACAGATCTTATCCTACTTACAAATGAACCTACTTGACAGCAATACAACTCAATTCAGACAATTCAAGTTACTGACTTTTGTTTTAAACCTATCCAATTCAGGTTACAATGTGCAGACATGAAATGAAGCACAAGCACTTGATAAACCTATTCAATCGATGAACTTTTGTTGTTGCTACCTTGCTAGATTTCTGGAGATATAATCAGAATCTTCCAAGATCATACAACTCGTCCTGTTTGTACCTTCTTCGTTCGCTGTGTCACCGATTAAATACCCTTGGGAAAGGAGTTCACCGTTAAAACAGGATCGGGCTTCGAAAACATTGCACCAGACTTCTTAAGGTTTTGCCAGGTCTCCTGCAGTTGCAATGAATATCGAAGTCTATCGAGAACATTTTCCATCGAGGGACGCTCAGATCCCACATTACGAGTACATTTTTCCACAATCTTGACATATTCATTTAAACACTCTGGGTTTATTTCATCGATTAGGCGAGGATCAATGATCTGATCAAGAGTACCTATTTCCATGTTAATGTTGAACCATCGGACCAGATTCACTTGTTCTGGATCCCTTGAATAAATCAATGGTTGTCTTCCACAGAGTAGTTCCAATAAAATAGCTCCAAATGAGTACACATCTGATTTTACCGAGAATCTTCCGCTTAGGATATATTCGGGATCCATATATCCTACTGTGGCTGCTACTAGAGGATTAAAAGATGTACTTTGTAGACCTTTTGGTAATATAGTTGGAAACTCCAACCCCGCAAGTTTGGCAACCCAATCTTGATCCAGTAAAATATTTGTTGGCTTGAGATTCCGGTGAATAATCGGCTGTTTTGAACCGGCATGTAGATAGTGAAGTCCCTTAGCAGCACCAATACAGATCTCGAGCCTCTTTTCCCATGGAAGAGGATCATGTGATGTATGCAAATGAGTATGTAATGACCCATGGACCATGTGCTCGAACACGGTGATGAGTTCATTTCTCTCTAAGCAATAACCAATCATAGAGACAAGGTGGAGATAATGAAGTTTGGACTGAACAAGAATCTGAGCATTAAATATGTCGAGATTCTCGTTTGATATCCCTTCATTCCACCTTTTAATAGCTACTTGAATATTTCCATTGTCGATGATGCCTCCGTATACGGTAAGATATCCAACACTTTCCCCAACAACTAGGTCTTTGTCAAAATTGTTTGTGGCAGCATGAATCTCTTTTAGAGTAAAGCGTCGTAAAACTTGCATGGCTCTGATCGTATTACTATGAAATAATAAGTTGCGCCTCTTCTGTCCGTGAACTGTACCGCCAAAGAAACACATTGCAAAAGTCGAAGGTACATTGGTGATAATTCTCTTCCCTGGAGGCATATTGTCTGATTCTAGCGCAAGCTCGAGGCTTGTTACAACATCACCCATGGTCGGTCTTCCTTTTGGATGACTATGTAAGCATCTGTTTGCAGTTTCTGTAAAGATCTTTAGATTATTAGTCGATATTTGCCCGGTCAACGAAGGATCAACTATCTGAGCTATAATTCCTTTTCTCATACACTGTTGGACCCATTGGGCTAAACTGCATTGTTCGTCCTCGACTCTGCAATCCACTGGGGGCCTGCCACATAGAACTTCAAATAACACAACTCCAAAGGCGAAAACGTCTGATTTCGTGGTTAACCTCCGAGTCAAGAAATATTGAGGATCCAAATATCCAAACGTGCCTTTAACATCCGTACTAACATGTGTTTGTATTTGGCTAGTACTTATTTTGGACAACCCAAAATCCGAGATTTTAGGTACCCAATTTCTATCCAATAGAATATTTGTAGTCTTCACATCTCTGTGTATGACACTTTCGTCGGTACCCTCGTGAAGGTAGTTCAATCCACGAGCAGCACCAATACAAATATTTAGTCTTTGTTTCCAAGTAAGATGATGAATATCTTTACCTTTTCCGTTTCTATGGTTTAAGTATAGGTGATCGGCAAGTGTACCGTTGCTCATAAACTCGTAAACAAGCATCATCTCATCGTTTCCATCACAATAACCAACTAGGGTGATGAGGTGACGATGGCGTAGCTTGTAAAGAGTCTTGACCTCTGTCCAAAACTCTTTCGCTCCTTGCTTGGATTCAGGATTCAACCGCTTAATCGCAACAAAAGTTGTCCCCTCATCAATGAACCCTTTATACACTTTACCAAATCCACCTCGTCCAATTAGCATGGTCTCGCTGAAATTGTTGGTCGCTGACATAATTTCATCTACTGTAAAATGGCGACAAAATTCCGAAGATTGACCTATGTTATGTATCCCTTTGTCATCCATGTCAGTGGAAAGTATAACCAGTATGATTAGATGAAATTATGAGAGAAACTATAAGGAGTTGGGCTAATATTATGCATTTATGCTAGTGTGAATGAATGGAACTGAGATAATTGTTGTACATTAATGGGGTGTTCTTTTAATTAAGTGGTTCTCCTAATTAAGTCAATAATCAAGACCAGTATACTAATTATTTATGGTTTTCTTTTTTGGTTGCTATCGAACCGAGAGTCTGAGATGATGGGTGAATTAGACATAGGAAATTACATGGTATGATATTTAGCTGATAACACGGTAATACATGTTGACTAATTAAGTTATGTTCATACTTCATAGTGGTTAACGTCTATAATCAACAGTTTTTCAACAAAATATATCGAAAACTTTCGGAATTTTCTTAATATTGGGTGCTAAAGTCCCTTTGAGCCCATACCTAGTCTCTTGAGGTGTGCATATGGATATGAATGATTTTCGATAGATCCTGTAAAATGACCATTTATTTTACATTCTATATAATAAAAATTTACTCGTCTGGGAAAATCTATTCTCTTGAATCATGTAAAATGACCAATTATTTTACGTTCTATAGAATAAAAAGGCTGAACATTCTAGTAAAGTCCAAGTATACACGAAAGTTTATCTGGTCTAATGCATTGACATGTACAAGATAGAGGCCAATTTCTGAATCAACATTTTTTTTTGGAAAGTAAACACTTCAAGTTATTGAAGTGCTATTTCATACGTTAGAATTTAACTCTTAGGTGCTTTTTTGGCAAAAAGTTTCTCAAGTGTATTTATCGGAGCTTGAAAATTAAACATAAGCAGCAAACATGAAATTAAACACAAGCTTTACTGGTCAATATTGGGTACTTTTCAAGTCAGTGGTGCTTTGTAGTAATTATTCTACGAAAAAGACCTATGTTTGGTTTCATAGGATTCAACATGGGCGAAGCTAGGAATGGTTTGTGAAAATTCCGAATTTACATAAATAATTATATTAAGTGAAGTAAAAAATGAGAGGTGACGTATCACCATTTTAACATTTGTTAGTGAAAGTACAAAAGTTATAATCATCCGAATTATGAAAACTGTCTTGGCTCCCGCTAACGATGATATTTAATTCCATGGATAACAAATACAGTTGGAATTGGACCCAACACTAGATGCAAGTTATATGTCACCTTCATAGTTAGGGTGGGTTATGGTCGGTCTCCGACCCGTAAATATTAAACCCGTATCCTGACCCGATTTACTTTTGAAATTGAAAAAAAAATTCCGACCCGGCAAAAGTCGGGACCCGAATTTTCGGGATCCCATAGGGTCGGGATAGGTTTATCCCGAATCTCCCGACATATCTTTTTTATTTTACGACAACGTCGTTTTTTATTAACAATTTTCATTTAAAAAGTCTAAACATGTTATTAACACAAAACATAATCCTAGTTTAAAAATAATATTCCTAATAAATGAAAAAAAAAATTAACATGTAGTAGAACAAATAGTGTGAAACTACAAATAATGTAGTAGATAACAAAATTGATACGTTTTTTTTATCAGATTCTTTTATTATTTAGTTTTATTCATACAAGTAACAATTATCATATTAAATGAGATACATTATCATTATAATTTTTATAATCGAAAAATAATGATTATTTATCTTTTTTGAAGTAACAATATAACTTTTTAATTTAACTATATTTTTTATTTTAATAGTTTCATATATTCATATATTCAAATTTACAAATTTATATTATACTTATGTAATTATAACTAATATATGAAATAAAAATGATTGTAGCTCAATGGTAGAGTGATTACATTACATGCTATGTTCGATTCTCATCATTTGCATTTGATATAAATTAATTTACATTTTAGTGTTGAAATAAAAAAAAAATCATGTTATATAATATAAAATATAAATTAATTAAAAAATCGGGTCAGGTCGGGACACCCGACGAAATCAAAATTGTCACCCGATACCAAAGTTTGTCGGGTCGGAACAAAAACCGACGTTTTTTGGTCGGGACTCTTCTCGTATCAAAGATTTTTGGATCGAATACGAATCGGGTTGGGACTTTGGAATTTTTCCCCGGCCCTAGTTTGGACTGGGGGTGGTACCTTGGATCATTAAGACTTTTATCATCTTTAGAGTTTTCCTATTATAAAAAATGTAATTTTATCCCTATTGTAACCGAACAAAATTCGTTTAGTAATGTAGTATTGAATTTTGTCAATTATATACATTTAACTTTTAATAATTTGATGCCCAACCTATCAATTTTTTTTATCAAATTAATGGTTTAACAGCATAAATCGACAAAATCACAATAACTATATCTCACATTTCGAAATATATTTTTAACGGATGTTGACGCAATTGAATTCAACACTATGCGTCAGGTGAGATAACGTGACAACTTTTAGTTCATTCTGTTAAACGTCAATCCCGTACTTAGACTAAATTAGTTTATGACCCTAATTGGTAAAGTAAAAATTTGAACACTAAATTTATAAAATTCAATAATAAGAATAATACAGGGTGCTAACCATGTTTTTTTTTACCAAATGTATAACATAACTCAAAAAATATAAATATAAATGGAAAAATTGTCCCTAGGTGTGATTATTTAGTCATTGAATTGTGGATTAGGAGAGAACCATATCTTTATTTTATTTTAGTACTTAATCATGACATCGTCAATTCATCAATTCATCAATTCTACGAGTAACACTATGGTAAACTGGGTATTCCACATGTGTGGTGTGCCATTTAATGAGAGTTTGACACTTGTCATTTAGCAATGGACCTGTATATACCCGAATATTTACCTAAATTCAAAATTAACAATACGCGTGACAGTTACTAAATGCCCCACTATTCAACCATTTCCTTTTCATTTCTCTCTCCTTAATTTAATTTCTCCACATCGTTTTTCTTCTTTCACCTTATAAAATACCTAATATTTTTCAAATAAATTAATAATGATTTGGTAAATACGGAACTAAAAATTAACTTTCAACCCAATAAAAACTCAAAAAAACAAAAAAACTCTAATAGCAACTACCCTAAAGTAAAATAATAATTGAAAATTTTAAAACTATTGTTTAAAATATATTTTTAATAAAAATATCACGTTCATTAATTTTTCAACCTAATCAAAATGCCCCGTTCGTTAAAATATATTTTGAATGTAACAACCTATCTGTTTTTTAAGTTTTTATTTTTAACTAATTTAAATTTACTTATTTACAGATTCATAATATATGTTGTGTTTTTAATGGTTTAGATGATCGTAACAAAAATTTAATTTTATAACATAAATAATTCACATTAATGCACTCACTGTATATTTGAATTTTATACGTTAGAAGAGTGAATAAATAAATGTTAATTTGATTTAGACAGGAGATCGTGGGTGTGGGGAGTGGGTCCACTGAATAGTAAATTTTGAATTTTAATCTACATAGTATTTCGGTACAAACGGATCAATAATAGGTGTCATGAATTTATTAGATGGCACACGGTACTCGTGATAGGCCGGGTCTACTATAGTGTGTATCCAATTCTGATTCTTTCATCAAGTTTACATTTGTTATCTTAAATAATTCAAAAAAAAAAATTAAAATCATTTATCTCTCCTCACATAGAAAAATAATTTAAATGATATTTTTCTTATATATATATATATATAGATATATGCATACTGGTTTTGATAAATAAAAAATAAGAATACAAGATGTATTTTTTTTAATTAATTATTAAGTTTAGGATAGTGGAAACTAGAATTTCATATTTTTATTTTGGTTTATATGTATACATATATCTATATATATAATATTAGATGTAATAAGTTTTTTATTTTAATTAATATTTAAGTTTATGGTAGTAACAACTAAGTTATATATTTTTATTTGAGTTTTTATATGTTGACATTTAATAAACGTTTATTTGGCAATCGTTAACCTAACTGTTTATAAAAAATGTTTTTTTTATTAATTTAAAAAAAAAAGATCACACTGTTTTGAATTAATAGTTTTTGTGTGATTATTTCTCCTACAAAATATATGTAGTGTATTTGTTTGTGTTTTTTTTGAAATGAGTATTTGTTTGTGTGATTAATAGTTTTGTCCCGAGATAATTATTAATTAGGAGAGAGAGATAATTATTAATTAGGAGAGAGAGAAATGGATGAGAGATTAGAGCATTAGAGCACTGAGAAGTGTTCATGTAAAGTCCAACTATTTAGCTACCCTCTGTTCCTATTTAATTGTCCATTATAAAATTACGTGCAATTTTGACCGGTCAAGAACTTGTATCAAAATTATCGGAATGAAAATTTTCAAAAGTTGACCATATAGTTCAAACGTTAAATTTTATGATTAGATTTCAAAAAAATGCATTTCGACAATTTTAATACAAATTATAAGTCGGTCAAAATTACACGTAGTTTCGTAATAGACAATTAAATGGGAACAGAGGGAGTAATTGATAGCTGAAATTTTACAATACCAAGCATATAGCAGTTCGTGTATGTTGGCATGTATTTTAACTGCTCATGTACTATCAATTTCAAATAAATATAAATCAAGAATAAGGAGTTTTTATGTCTCGTTACCGAGGACCTCGTTTCAAAAAAATACGTCACCTGGGAGCTTTACCACGACTTACTAATAAAAGGCCCAAAGCCGTAAATGATCTTAGAAACCAAACGCGTTCCGGGAAAAAATCTCAATATCGCATTCGGCTAGAAGAAAAACAAAAATTGCGTTTTCATTATGGTCTTACAGAATGACAATTACTTAAATACGTTTGTATTGCCGGAAAAGCCAAGGGATCAACCGGTCTGGTTTTATTACAATTACTTGAAATGCGTTTGTATAACATACTTTTTCGATTGGGTATGGCTTCAACTATTCCCGGAGCTCGCCAATTAGTTAAGTACTCATTTTCTACAGTAAAGTGAAACCTTAGCAATTCACTGTAGCTCAGGTAAAGATTGAATATTGATGGCCCCACGCCAGTTGGAGTTTTTTGCCAAAATGGCTCTTTCAGCACAATTAATGCCCAGAATGGGCTACCTTTCTGAAATATTCCCAAAATGGTCTACTTTCGAAAAACGACCGATCGAAATGATTAAAACGACCGATCGTTTTATTATTGAACTCTCTGGAACAATTTGGACAATAAACGATCGGTCGAATTGGACAATACGACCGGTCGTTTTTCAGACAAAAACGATCGGTCGTTATGTACATTTCGATCGGTCGTTTTTATGGTGAACTCTCTGGAAGAAATCATACCTAAAACGATCGGTCGTTTCTGAAAAACGATCGATCGTTTTTCTTGTGAACTCACTGGAAGAAATTTGGATTTATTAGATCGATCGTTTTTTAATAACGATCGGTCGTCTGTGGATAAACGATCGGTCGTTTTTCACAGTCGACCGATCGACTGTAAACAATTTACAGAACAAAGAATTTTTGGCACTTTTCGACACTGATTTGGCAAAAAATATATAAAAACATGATCCCCTTTTCGAACATGATCCCTTAAAAAATGATGTAAATTAATATGTTTAGTACATCGGATTGTCCGGAAGATTTATAGCACAAGTATTATCACATAAAATGATGTCGTAAATTAATATGTTTAGTATAAGATGTGTAGGTGACGTTTTACTAAACATCCGATTTAAAACATCCGATTTAAAACGAAGTTAAACAAAGCTAAACGATTAAGGAAAACGAACGATCAAATGCAAGCGAAAAATTGGCCATAGTTTTGCCTAAAAACGGTCAATCGCCACAAATGAAAAACAACACAAATAACCCAATCAACTAGATATATATGATAAATAACCCAATCACAAGTTATAATAACATCAAAATCGCATTTCTAGAATTATAAATACGCAATCTCACAACGTCATACAATTTAACACGTAATGATAAATAGCAACATAAAAAAGATTCATAACATAATTGCAAAGCGTTTGCTACTTATTACATCAAAAACAACGCAGTTCGAAAGAAAATGAAAAACAAAGGAAATACAACGCAAAATAAAAGAGGGTATTTCTCCCCCTTTGACATCATCAAAAACATAAAAAAAATAACCGCCTAGTCGCGGTGGGAGGTCGCGTCGTCCTCTTCATCGGCGTCATCGGCGGGACCGGCTAGATCGGGAAAATACCCGTAGAACTTTGCCCGTTGCTCGGCGCTTATCCTATCAATTTCGTCCAAGTCTTCTTGACTTGTGTTCATGGAGCGAAACATGCGTCGGTGGAGTCGCGCATTTTGATATTGGTCGATGTATAGATCGTCGTAAAATTGTTCGGTGCGCGGAGGACGGTTGGAAGATCCGACTTGAGCTTTTCCTCGACCTCGAGTGGGACGAGAAGAGGAAGGAATGTGAGACGGGGGAAGGGACTCGGAGGAAATAGGCACGTCCTCACGAGCAGCTTGCGGTGTGGCCTTAGGGCCGACATACTCTTCCTCTTCGGCGGAAAGAGTAGTGTAGTCGGGGCCGGACACTCGTTTACCGAACCAAGTAATGGTCTTGGCGGTAGTGTTGAATTTTATTGACATTTGGGCAAGATAAGAGGTGTCCCAAATGTGTTTATCCTTGTTCTTGAAAAGGGTTCCACCGGGAACAAGGTTTAGGTCTTTTAAGATGGCCGAAATCAAGGCACCGTAAGGTAGCCCATTCTTAGATTTCGTTTTGAGCGAATCCATCTTAAAGAATATGAGCGTCGCGAAGTCAAGCTTGACTCGGCGATGGATGCACCCTAGAAGGAAGATGTACTCATTGGTAACATCTGTGAAATTTGAAGTATGAGGGAGGACGATATGGGAGAGGATGTGGTAGGCTAATTTATTTCTAAAGAGAAGGCCGTGGGCTTTGTTAGACTGATTGTTGTGGGTGGGATGAAATAGCTCATCTTTGAAATCGGTAAAATTAACGATATCGAGTATATCGCAAAGTTCGTCACTTTGCTCGTACACCCCCGCAGCATCGAGGTGTAGAAGATTTCGTAAACGGTCTATACCGTAAACGAAGGTTTGGCCATTAAACGATGAACGCAAGCGGAGTGCGTCATCAGGACCCCTATCAAGAACTAGGTTATGGTAAAATTCATATATATTTTCAATGAAGAAAGGCTCTTTTAGAGTAAGAATTACGTTGAGTTTTTGGAAGTTTAAATCTTGCATGAGAAGAGGAAAACGTTCAAGAAATAAAGGCATGTCTAATGTAAAGTTAGTCAATATAGCTCTTTTACCCATTGCAGGTGGATAGAGAGGAGGAAGAGAGCCGGAAGAGGCACCGGGGCCCGATGGTGGAGCGGTGGAGGAGCCGGTTCGTCGACCGCGAGGAACACGCGTCGGAGGCACGTAGTCGTCCTCATTTGCATCAACGAGGGAGGGTTGCGTCACTTTCTTGGTACGAACCATATTGGAATTTATTACGGATTTTTGAAGAATTGGGTTTTTTTAAGAAAACGGAATGAATCGAGAGTGATTATACGGATAATAAGAGGAATTGGGTAATATATTTATAGAAAATTAGGATTTTTGGGTGATTTGATGAAGAGGGGCGAATTTTTTATATATAAGAGAGAGAGATAGTTTTGAGATAATGAAAAAATTTAGGGTTTGAAACAATTAAAAGGCTGAAATACAGAAAAACGATCGGTCGTTTTCGGAATCGATCGGTCGTTTTTGGACAAAATTCTTCCAGTGAGCACATTGAAAAAACGATCGGTCGTTTTTTCAGAACGATTGGTCGTCTGTGTAAAAACGATCGGTCGTTTTTCACTGAGATCGGTCGTTTTTTGACAAAATTCTTCCAGTGAGCCCATTGAAAAAACGATCGGTCGTTTTTTCAGAACGATCGGTCGTCTGTGTAAAAACGATCGGTCGTTTTTCACTGAGATCGGTCGTTTTTGGACAAAATTCTTCCAGTGAGCACATTGAAAAAACGATCGGTCGTTTTTTCAGAACGATCAGTCGTCTGTGTAAAAACGATCGGTCGTTTTTCACAGAGATCGGTCGTTTTTGGACAAAATTCTTCCAGTGAGCACACCGAAATAACGATCGGTCGTTTTTTCATAACGATCGGTCGTCTGTAACATTTAGACATAACAAATAATTTTTTCCTAACGATCGGTCGTCTGCAAGAAAAATATATATAAATACTAAAATATATATAAAATCAATCAAATATATATATTTATGTTAATTGCACTTATTTATTTATGTTGTTCATTCTACTTTTTATGTTAATTGCATTTATTTATTTACTCTCATACTTAACAAACCAAACCAGTACAAGATGCATGAAAAAACAGTATAAAAAAGACAGTATGAAAAAACACTGAGAATAAATATAGATATTTCATCTTAAAAAAGACAATTACAATCGGAAAATTAAAATAGTACAAGATACATATTGTCTTGTTTAAGATACAGCTAAAATCATAAGCGTCGAGCACGTATTGGATACGGACATTTACGACAATCATGTCCTCGCCCTTGACAACTAGAACATCTCATACGTGCTCGTCTCTCCGACTGATCCATAGCATTATGAATACGAGTAGATCTTGGACGACCCCTTTCTCTTACAAGAGTAACATCCGGAAGAAATAATCTATCACATGAATCCCAATAGTCTTGATGCCGAAGAGGACAAAATTGCGCCGAGTACGTACCTTCGTATGATTCAAGACTGTAATATTTTACTATGTAAGCTTCCCAATCAAGACGGTTTGCAGCGCATACGGAAAACACATGTGAACAAGGGATTCCATCACTCTGCCACTTACCGCAATCGCATTGCCAAAGTGAAAAGTCGACAACTTGAGTATTGCCTCCCCTGTAATTTCTTGAACTTGTACACACGGAATAAACCCCTCTTTCATAATCGAAAGTAACATTGGTATGACCAATGTCCGACCTACGTTTCTCTAAAATTTTAAGGATATTGGGACCATATCTTGTGCCGCTGTTTCTCATCCCGATTACTATCTTTTTCCGCTCGCAAAAATAGTGTACCAACTTATAGAAAATAAGCTGCACAGCAGCAGTGATTGGTAAATTACGAGCAGCTTTTAAAACATTATTGAAAATTTCAGCCATGTTTGTGGTCATGTTACCATGTCGCCTCCCTTTATCATGAAAATATGACCATTTTTCCGCAGGCTCTCTTATCAACCATTGATATGCTTGAGGATTCATGACTTTTATTGCTTCCATGATTCTTTTCAATTTTCTTTCTTGTAATTCCCAAATGGCGTTCTCCGCTAACTTGTGTAAGTCAGGATCTCCTTTGAAAGCTTTCTTAAAATTATCCAAAAAATGATTTGAACAATATCGATGAACAAAACCTTGACCACGCCAAACTCCTCTCACTGCACTTAGAATACCAGCATGTCTATCCGAAATTAGACAAATATTCACGCGCTCTTTAATCACATGTCGCATAATGTTAGAAAGAAAATAGCTCCACGAAATTGTACTCTCCTCAGCAACAAATGCACAACCAATGGGAAAAACATGATTATCTGCATCCGATGCCATGACCAACAAAATCTTACCTTTATACTTCCCATATAAGTGAGTAGCATCAATAGCGATAACTGGCCTACAATACTGAAATGCATCAATAACGGCCTTAAATGTGAAGAAAAATCTGTTCAATACCTCACCCACTGGATTTCCTACCACATCGTAAACTGGCGTGGTCTCATAAGAAGCAACGGTACCGGGATTATACTTTTGAAGCGCTTTCATAAATTTAGGTAAAACCTTATACGAGTCTTCCCAATTACCAAATATCTCTGCGATTGCTTTTTGTTTACCCAAATAAGCTTTTTTGTATGAAACTGACATTTCAAAGCGGGCATTCACAATCTCTTTAACTAATAAAATCTTCATCATAGGATTAGTTGTCATGGCATTTCGAATGGTTTGGGCAACAAGATTGGAATCTAACTGTGGATGATCAGTTGTAAGCTCGGCATGAATGCATGTATGAGGACCGTTGTACACCGACACTTCAAAAAATCCATGTTTCTTTCTTAGTGAAGCTCGTAGTTTCCATTTGCATTGTTGAGTTTCGGCCAGTTTACAACGAATTTCCCAAAATTTTGCCTTCGAACTTTTAGTGGAAAAATGGATGTTACGTTTGATTGACCAAAGTTTTATTCCCTTTTTCAACATTTCTTTATCCCTAAATAAAAAACCAATAAAAGGATCATTAACTTGAGGATCCCAAAATCCAGGATACATCATATAATTTCGTCTCTGGTTACTATAATTTTCTTGAGTGTCGAACGGTTCATTAAACAAACTTGACATTGATTGATGCATAGGAATTTCATCGAGGATAGTATTATTCGCCAATTGTGACCCACTTGATTGGTCGTTTTCATCCTCATCCATATACAAGCCCATTTCAGATGATAATTCTTCGTACTCAACTTCTTCTACATTTTCTTCGTCATCGTCAGACTCGTTTTCGCTAATATTGAAGTCCGGATCTTCATCCTCTGGTTCATCCCCAAGTTCTATCGACCAACCAATATTATCTTCCAATCGACACACTGCATCCAAATGTGTCAAATCTGGTTCGTTGTTCTCAGAATATACCTCTAGCATTGGCTCTTGTCGAATGGGTGTTCTACTTGATGTACCGATTTCATGCATTGGCTCTTGTCGAATGGGTGTTCCACTTGATGTACCGATTTCATTAGTGGAAAGAATATTATAATACAACCCGTAATCTTGATCAGAAGAGTAAACTTGCTCAATTTCAACATATAACTCTATAAACGTTCTTCCATTTTCTTCTATTAACTCAAGCATGGTTTCCAACGAATCATTATCATCAACAGCCAATCGCATATATTTAAACTCAGTAAGTGTAGTCAGATATGGATAACGACATGTTAAACTCAAACGATTTGAAGTCGATGATACATCAAGTACCTTAAACAATTTTTCCAAAAATTGGTCGTATGTCGTGTTTCTAGATACCTTAAAAAAATTTTTATAAGAAATATCATAAGATAACCCCTCGCTAATAGTTTCCATTATCGTACCTCCCCAATAACACATAATTGTAGGATTTTTCATTTCAATAACCACACGGTAAAATTAACAATTTTACTCAAATAATACTCCAACAACACAAAATATTGAGTTTTTACCTGTTTTGGAAGAGATCTGAGATTTGCCCTAAAATGATCTAAGAGCTCTGTTTTTTTTATTTTTACAGTGGTAATGAGATGAGTACAGTGGTCTGCAGAAATGAGATGAGTTTTTTAAGTACAACTATTTCTGAAAAACGACCGATCGAAATGTACATAACGATCGATCGTTTTTGTCTGAAAAACGACCGGTCGTATTGTCCAATTCGACCGATCGTTTATTGTCCAAATTGTTCCAGAGAGTTCAATAATAAAACGACCGGTCGTTTTAATCATTTCGATCGGTCGTTTTTCGAAAGTAGACCATTTTGGGAATATTTCAGAAAGGTAGCCCATTCTGGGCATTAATTGTGCTGAAAGAGCCATTTTGGCAAAAAACTCCGCCAGTTGAATGTTTTAATTATCTATGTATTTACACTATCAAATTTAGGAAGTTGCACAAATTTTGACAAACAAAACTTATAAGATTTTTTTCTTTTTCTGTACACTTTTATTTCTCTTTTCAGCTAGACTGAAAAATAAATCAATTTAACAATCTGATTCTGGCATATGATAATATTGTTAGTAACTTGTGTGTTTAATTGAAGTTTTTCTAGAATTACAATTTGTTTAAACATCATATTTGTTAATTAATTAGGTTAATGTAACAAGATTCAGCCGCAAATGTGCGTTTACTGCGTATTTATAAAACACAGAAACTTTCAAGATTCAGCACTTGGTTTTTTTATTTAAAGCTTTAAAATAATTTTTTACAAATCATATATATGTTTTAAATTTTATACAATATGTATTTTAGATGATCTGGAGTGAAAAATATGTAAAATGAATATTTATTTCAGATGATCTACTGTGTGGAGATGTGTTATACATAATGTATAAAATTGAAATAAGTAGTTTGATGAGCTAAAATAGATAAACAATATAGAATCACTACCGTCGAAGGTATGTATGTATCTATCTATCTATCAATCTCGGTGTATACATAATATACGTGTATATATACAATATCTTTTCTTCTCTGATCAATCATATGTTTATAGCAGACTAGCACTGTATTAAAAATCTCGAAAGTCTCAAAAAATATATCATGTAACGCTTTAAACACGTCAATGATTAAAACACACGTATGAAAACTCAAAAAGTTTATGTTTTAGTTACGAAATAAATAAATAAATGCAGTATCACAAATTTGCACAAACACAAGAGTAACCCAATAGACCATTGTTTTATACACAAATTTGGTGAAAATTAATTAAAAAGTAAATTTACGGTTATACCAAAAATTCGGGAGCTCAAAATGGTAACAGCGTTTGCACCTAAATTGTGGTTCAAGAGGCTGATGGTTCAAATCAACCCGGATTTATATATATATAAAGTAAAGTGTATCTACTTCAAGGTTAAGTTGATCTTAGAGCATACACATCTGATTTCTCAAAACATATTTTTTTCCTAAAATTTGATGATTATGGTATAAAAAATGACATGTATCAGGAACCATATAAATTTCTTAAATTTAAGGAAACACAAAATTCACCTCATATATGAGGAATGCATATGATTCCCTAGATTAATACTCCGTCCCTAAACAAATGTCCCATACGAAAATACGTACAATTTTGACCGATAATTTTTTCATATTTAGATTGGCGGAAAAAAATATTTTAAAAGTTAATCACGTAGTTTATGGTTAGAACTATACGATGAAATTTTTAATTTTTTCATTTCGGTAATTTTGATATGAAAATTTTGATGGTGAAAGTTGCATGTATTTTCGTTAGAAATATTTGTTTAGGGACGGAGTGAGTATAATATTAATAAACTATCATGGGATCCATATTTTTGTGGTTATAATATTGTTATGATTATTAAAATATAATAAACAAATAAAAAAAATAATGTAGTATTATTATAAGAAAATTAATAAGGAAACTGGAATTTTTGTGTAAATGTAAACGATTCCTTAAAAGTATAAAATGTGTTAGGTTTGAAGAAATTGTTGAGGTAGCTGGTGCGTATGCTCTTATGTAGTTTAAGTTGAACTATATTCACTTTCGACTAAAGGCTATGCACTTTCGACAAAGTATATATGCACTTTCGGTACTTTTTCCCCATAACATGCATAGCCTGTTCACCCACCCGAGTGTAGTAAAGGCCAGTTGGCATTGAAACGAGTTCAATCCCATTCACGAAAGCGTTTGCCTGGCCTTTAGCTCCACCAGTTGACGGTGAAAACGTGATGGTTAAGGGTTCATTTTCTTCCACATTTACTCAAAACTCTTTCTTAAAGTACTTTACTCCCAATGCATCAGCAGTCAGCGAAGCAATGACGTTGCTCGGTAGAGTAAACGACCCAGCTTTCACAGTGAACCGTCAGATCTTTCGAAACGCGTGTATGTAGAGGGGTAAAAGTAGAAAGGGATGAACTTTTGGCCTGAAACGACTTCAAAAGTATAGCTGAACTTCTTGGAGGAGATTCTAGCACTCGTGCAAGGGACAAAATCCGGCAAAGGGCCCAGGTTTGATCTTATCAATTTGGCCTCAGAATCTTGATAAGTTACTGGAAACTTAGACCCAATATCGCCTATCCATTTTTGGCCATTATTTCCAGTAAGGAGACCGGAGAAGCCGCAATTGACGAATATGTCACTGGGTACTTCAGAAATTGCCAGTGAGTTATTCAGGGTCAAGAAAATCACAATATTGAGAAACACGTGAAGAAGTGTAGTGTCTGACTTTAGATGCATGTTTTTTTAATGTAAAGAGTCTTGGGACAAAGATACTCTAGCAAGTATCTCAGCTAGAATTAAGGATTTTTCTTTTTTTTAGTGGGTACAAGAAAGAAGAATTTAAGCTTAGTAAATATTTTTCTTTTTCTGGGCAATTTCCTAAAAGGTTGGTCTTTGTATGTGTGTATCCTGAGAGTTTGAAAGTCAACAAAAACAACTCATTCAGGCATTTCTCTAACATTAAAAAGGCACCTAACAATGGACAAAAGAACTTACAGAGCAGAAAGAGAATATAATTATATAAATACTGGTTTCATGCTTTTAAGCTAAAGAAGTAGTAATACAGTATAGTATATACCAATATTGTTCTTAAAGCTTCCGGGCTTCTGAGGGGTACAAGTTAAAAAGCTAATAATATTATAACTTTGTCGTCCATTTTAGGTTTGGCTTAAAATCTAAAAAAAAAAAACTTACAAGTTAAGCTTCTAATCTTTACCAAAGTTTAGGTGAAAGAAATAAAATGGTCTTTAATAAAAATTACTCCGGTGATACAATCTCCTATTTGAAGCACTTCAGCTTATCTTATTAGAGTGATAGTAAATTAGTAATAGAAGAATCAAATAAAGAGCTTAGAGTAAAGATTTTATTATTACTCATGCACTAGTCCTCTTACACTTCATAAGTTATTAATCGGGTAATATGGTGATTTTTGTTCCAAGTGTTAAAGACATCGATTAAATATTGTCTGGTGAGAAGTGAACGTATCATTTTCGAATTTAAATTACGATTAAATAGATTTTTTAAGGGAACCTTGTATCATTTGCCCAAATAGTTTGAATTGAAAAGTATCGAGATTATGTATCCAAACTCACAAATTTACGTGGTCGGTCCAGATATGCGATTCGGACAGTTCAAATTAGATTCTGATTTAAACCATGTTCATTGTTTGTTTTAATTTAATCCTACTTTATCTATTGGCTAACGGAGCCTACATGATTGGTGTTAGCGACCGCTGAAATTCGATTTCTGTAATATTGGTTGTTAAATTGTTATGGTTAAGCTATTTACTTTTATGAACTTATCCGGCTTTGTTCAAAGAAATAGTAACGACAAGAATATTACTTTAACGAAACAAATATTATTCTCCTTACAAAATGAACCAGCTTGATGGCAATATAACTCAACTTAGACAATTCAAGTTTTTGACTTTAGTTTTTAACCTATCCAATTCAAGTTAAATTTGTTGACATGAAATGAAGTACAGACACTTGATATCTTAGGCCTACGGCGTAGTCTTGATGAACTTTTGTTGTTGCTACCTTGCTAGATTTCCGGAGATGTAATCAGAATCTTCCAAGATCGTACAACTCGTCCTGTTTGTACCTTCTTCGCTAGCTGTATCACCGATTAAAATGCCCTTGGGAAAGGAATTCACCGTTGAAACAGGACCGGGCTTTGAAAACCTTGCACCGGACTTCTTAAGGTCTTGCCAGATCTCCTGCATATGCAATGAATATCGAAGACTATCAAGAACATTTTCCATCGAGGGACGTTCAGATCCCACATTACGCGTACATTTTTCCGCAATCTTGACATATTCATTTAAACACTCTGGGGCTATTTCATCGATTAGGCGAGGGTCAATGATCTCATCAAGGGTACCTATTTCCATATTAGTGTTGAACCATCGGACCAGATTCACTTGTTCTGGATCCCTTGAATAAATCATCGGCTGTCTTCCAGAAAGTAGTTCTAATAAAATAGCTCCAAATGAGTACACATCTGATTTTACCGAGAATCTTCCGCTTAAGATATATTCGGGATCCATATATCCCACTGTGGCTGCTACTAAAGGATGAAAAGATGTACTTTGTAGATCTTTTGGTAATATAGTTGGGAACTCCAAACCCGCAAGTTTGGCAACCCAAAATTGATCCAATAAAATATTTGTTGGCTTGAGATTCCGATGAATAATCGGCTGTTTTGCACCCGCATGTAGATAGTGAAGTCCCCTTGCAGCACCAATACAGATCTCGAGCCTCTTTCTCCATGGAAGAGGATCATGTGATGTATGCAGATGCATATGTAATGACCCTTGGATCATGTACTCGAACACGGCGATGTGTTCATTTCTCTCTACGCAATAACCAAACATAGAGACAAGGTGGAGATGATGAAGTTTGGACTGAACGAGAATCTCAGCCTTAAATATTTCGAAGTTCTCGTTTGATATCCCTTCATTCCACCTTTTAACAGCGACTTGAGTATTCCCATTATCGATGAGGCCTCTGTATACGGTGCCATGTCCAACACTTTCCCCTAGAACTAGGGCTTCGTCAAAATTGTTCGTGGCAGCGCGAATCTCTTTTAGAGTAAAGCGTCTTAAAACTTGCATAGCTTTGGCTGTTAAAGGATCCTTATTCAATTTTTTCAACGGTTTATTTTTCTTCTGTTTACCGCTAATTAAGAAACACATTGCGAAAGTCGAAGGCATCTTGGTGTTAATTCTTTTCCCTGGAGAAATAGTGTCTGATTCTAGCGCAAGCTCGAGGCTTCTTGCCACCTCAGACATGGTGGGTCTTCCTTTTGGATGACTATGTAAGCATCTGTTTGCAATTTCTGTAAAGATCTTTAGATTAGTAGTCGATATTTGCCCGGTTAACGAAGGATCAACTATCTGAGCTATAATTCCTTTTTTCATACACTGTTGTACCCATTGGGCTAAACTGCATTGTTCATCCTCGACTCTGCAATCCACTGGAGGCCTACCGCATAGGACTTCAAACAGCACGACTCCAAAGGCAAAAACGTCTGATTTCGTGGTTAATCTCCGAGTCAAGAAATATTGTGGATCCAAATACCCAAACGTGCCTTTAACATCCGTACTAACATGTGTTTGTATTTGACTAGCACTCATTTTGGACAACCCAAAATCCGAGATTTTAGGTGCCCAATTTCTATCTAATAGAATATTTGTAGTCTTTACGTCTCTATGTATGACACTTTGCTCGGTACCCTCGTGAAGGTAGTCCAATCCACGAGCAGCACCGATACAAATATTAAGTCTTTGTTTCCAAGTAAGATGATAGATATCTTTACCTTTTCCATTTCTATGATTTAAGTAGAGGTGATCAGCAAGTGTACCGTTGCTCATAAACTCGTATACAAGTATCATCTCATCGTTGTCATCACAATAACCGACTAGGGTGATGAGGTGACGATGGCGGAGCTTGTAAAGAGTCTTGACCTCTGTCCAAAACTCTTTCGCTCCCTGCTTGGATTCTGGATTCAACCGCTTAACCGCAACAAGAGTTGCCTCCTCGTTAATGAACCCTTTATACACTTTACCAAATCCCCCTCGTCCAATTAGCATGGTCTCGCTGAAATTGTTGGTCGCTGACATAATTTCATCTACTGTAAAATGGCGACATAATTCCGAAGATTGACGTATGTTATGTATCCCTATGTTATTCATGTTAGTGGAAAATATGTTATGAAGATTTGCTGTTTGCTTTAGAGAGAGAACCAGTATGAGGTTTGATATATTTCGGGTGGATGATAGGTTATAACACAGAGAGAACTTTTATTAGAAAACTAATAAGGATCAGTTGGACAGAAATACTAGTATTATTATTATTATGGTTGGATGGTATTATAATGCATTTATATGCTAGCCTGTGAATGATTGTTGTACTTCAATGAGGTAGGAGTGTTTAGGTCAACACAAGTGGTTCTTCAAAGTCAATAATCAACACTAGTATACTCAGAGCATTCTCAATAGTCTGCGTAAACCACCTATATATGTATAACTTTAAATAAAATTGAAAAAAGCGCTACTCAACAATACACATATAAGCCTAAAAAAATATAACATCTATAATTTTTTAACAAACCTCTTTACATGTAAAGAGTTTTTGCATTTAATTTTAGACTTATTTTAAATGGGGCCCATCAGACAAAACCCATGAATGAACTATTTTCTCTTCACTTTTACATTCAACATTTCTCTCTCTAAGTATTTTGCAAAAGATAAAATTAAGGATTGGTCCATGAAAACAAAAGTATTTAAGGATTGGTTCGGCTATAAAATTTATTTAAGGATTGGTCCATTATTTCTGAAACTAATTAAGGATTGGTCCACTATAAAAGCTCTTCCAATTCTATTTATCTAATTAATCATTCTCTCTCTAAAAAAAAAAAAAAACAGCTTTCAGATAAAATATTTTCTCCCCCAAATCTCTCTCTCTACATACATACCCACATACATACATACCTCCGCCTTCACCTCCGCCGCTGCCGCCTCTCCCTTCCGTCGTCTCCGGACGCTGTCTCCACCGCCACATGTCTTATATCTCTCCCACTCTCTCTCTCTATATATACATATATATGTATATGTATATATATCTATATATATGTATATATATATATCTATGTATATATATCTATACACCATTGCTGGAGTAAACAAATGGTCATATTGTGACAAAGAAGGAGTTAGCTCCAAAACCTTCTGCTAGGAAAGGGAAAACTAGCAGACTGTTTGCAACACGCAGCAAAATGGTAACACGCAGCAAAAGAGTACTGAATAGTTTCCGACTAACATACAAGCTGAAGTTGCAATAGACTGTTTTTTTTTTTCAGACTGTTTTTTTAGACTGTTTTTTCAGACTGTTTTTTTTTTCAGACTGTTTTTTTAAGACTGTTTTTTTTCAGACTGTTTTTTTTCAGACTGTTTTTTTTCAGACTGTTTTTTTCAGACTGTTTTTTTAAAACTGTTTTCAGACTGTTTTTTTCAGACTGTTTTTTTTCAGACTGTTTTTTTCAGACTGTTTTTTTAAAACTGTTTTCAGACTGTTTTCAGACTGTTTTTTTACGTTTTCAGACTGTTTTTTTTTTTTTTTACGTTTTTGGATTTTTTTTTTCAGATTTTTTTTTTACGTTTTCAGACTGTTTTTTTTTACGTTTCTGAATTTTTGTTGATTTTAGATTTTTGTTGATTTTTTGGGATTTTTTTTGATTTTTTTAAAAAAATTCGTGTTTTTTCGGGGTTTTGCCTCTTTTATTTTTTTTTTGATTTTTTCATATTTTTTTGATTTTTTGATTTTTGTATTTTTATTTTCTGGAATTTTTTCTGATTTTTTACATTTTTATTGGTTAGTTAGGGGAAATGGACCAATACTTAATTAGTTTCAGTTTCATGGATCAATCCTTAAATACTTTTGTTTTCATGGACCAATCCAAAATTTACCCTTTGCAAAATGATATTTGCTCATTTTCCCCAATTTCACTCTCAAAACACCACAAACGTAATCACTGTCATATCATCTACCTATTATAATTTTCTAAACCACTTTATTTTCTAAATAACTTTTTCTTCCATTATATATTTAGATTTAGACTTCAATAATTGGGGATCATATGATAAAATACGTAGTATTATTCATTATCAACTCAACCTACACCATGGAACTTCATCCTAACCATAGTAGATCGCAGAGAGGTGGGGCTAGGCTGAGCTCTGGTACGAATCGCACGGAGGCAATGAAGTAGTCATTCTCGATAGAATCTTTGATAAAAGTAAGTGTTAAGAGGAGGAAGAAGATGAGATGAGATTTGTATTAAAAAATAAATTGAAAAGTAAATTCCTATTTTAATCAAATATAATGTGATATTATATAAGCACCCATGTGCATCTAAAATAAAATATATGTAGACAATCCTTATCTATCTCTTTATCTCTATATTTATACATAAATTTTATACATACCATTCAGAATGCTCTCATTATTCATGGTTTTCTGCTTTGGGTGCTTTTGAAAATTTGAAATATTTGGTGATTAGACATAGGAAATTACAAGGTAAGATAGGACACTGATACTGATAGGACACTGATACATGTTGACTATTCAAGTTATTTTTCACTATGGTTAATTCTTTTTTATTTTAACTAGAAGGTCAAAGATTAAGTGATTTGTGCATGTGGAAAAATATTAAGGTTTGTCTGTAACAATGTAAATAGGTCATTTGAGCAAGTTCTTTATCTTTTCATCTTCCTAAGTAATCGATCTTTTATGACTTTTCTTATTCTCACATACGTATAATTCAAGCTAAACTAACTTTTTAATCTTCTTCTATGTAGCTTCTTCAGTTGGTTTTGCTATATGTAAAATAAGTAAATCAGAAACTGGTTTTTTTAATAAACACATAAACTAATAATTTTCTTTCTTTTACTTCAAACGTTGAGTATTTCTTTTGTATAAGTTTCTGATTACACAACATTTTCCTTTCCCATTGCATTGTATAACAGAATCAGATGATGAGTAACATTTTCTGTTTCCTATGATAAGTTGTTCTATAGACGGAACAGCCTTTGTTTGCTCATTTAATCGTTGAGAATAATTAACACAATAATGGTCCTGATACCGACCTTGGCTGCCCTATTTGTAGATTCTACTTACCAGTTTGAAATTTTCTTCTAAGCAATATTTTGATCAAGTCTTGATGTGTGGTTGATAAGTTTGAGAATTGAGAAAATATCTATTAGTATGATGTAAAATACATTTGAAGTTTCTTTTTTGTTATATGTAATTAACAAATTCCAAAAATTTTGAAATACAAAAATCTCGAAAATGAAACCTATTCAAGTCAAAGTTTGCTTGAGAGGATGTAGGAACATCTGTACATATGGAAATGAATGTTCTTTGATAGACCCCGCTTGTATGGGAAAACCTATTCTCTTAAATCATGTCATGATCAAATGACAGATATTTTATATTCTTTAGAAAAGAAAGGTTGAACATTCTAGTAAAGGATGAGTATGCAAAATTGTAAACAACTATGCTAAAATTAAGTCTGCATGGCCATTAGAGTTGAGGAAAATGCTAGTTATACAGGAAATTTTCTCTGGTATAATCACTATTTTAAAAAACGGGATTCTTAGCGCAAAAGCGCGATTCTAAGCCTAAAAAAAACTTTAAAAACTCGCTTTTCTGTTTTTTGAGCCGTTAAAAGTTTACGCGTTTAGCATATTTCTAGCAAAAACGTTTTAGCTGAGTCTGTTTATTTGGGCGAAAAATATTTACTCTGAAAAATATTTGTCAAGGGAATTATTTTCCTAGAAAGTGTTTTCCCTCATTCGTTTATTAGTGTTTGGCGATACTATAGATTTTCCATGATTTTTTTTGACTAATTGCGCGTTTGAAATTGACTTTTGTAGTAAAAAATAGATTTTACAGTGAGAAACTAAGTTGCTTAAAATAAGCTACCTTTGAAAAATAATGAGAAAAAAATTGTTTAAATTAAGTCACTTATAGCTTTTTTTTTACCTCTAAATGACTTATAACTAAATTTTGTTAATAAGTCATTTTTCACTTATTTTAATTTATTGTTGATTTGAAAATATACAAATATTTCAATTAAAAATTTTAACGCTTGATGATTTTTATGTTTAAGAGTCTCCGAATTCCTAATTTATATGATTTTGAGCTTTTTATGCGAAAAGTAACTTTTGAAAAGTTAACACCCACGCATTTTTTTTATCAAAAAACAAAATAAAAAGCCTTTAAAAACAATGACAAAAAAAAGGTTTAAAATAAGTCACTTATAGCCTTTTTAGCTTTAAATGACTTATAACTTATTTTTGTTAATAAGTTATTTTTCACTTTTAACTTATTAATTACACGAAAATATACAAAATAATAAAATTGGAAAATTTAACTTTTTATTTGTAAAAGCTAAAATAAGTCTCCGAATTCATAACTTCTCTGATTTGAGTTTTTTTCACAAAATGTAACTTTTAAAAAGTTAAAAAAACTAATTTATCATACACCCATAGTTTATTTTTATTAAAAAGAAAAAAAAACCGAGGTAAAAAGGATAAAATATATAATTTCGTGAAAGTTTATGTTTTCACTCATGAAAGAAAATGTTTTGTGTCCAATATTGGGATTAGTCATTTCCCCTTATTTTACTTGAGCCACGGAAAATATTTTCTTTAATTTATTATTTTCATATGAACCAATCATATATAAAATCCATTTTTCTCAAAACACGGGATATAATGCACTAACGAGTTAGAGGTCATTCTGAAATTACACTCTCAAGTTCTGAAAGGGTAATAAAATTTTGTTTGTATCTATTAGTGCTCAAAAACTAAACAACATACATAGCAAATGTTTGTTTCTATTAGTGCTCAAAAACTAAACATACACAGCAAAT
This sequence comes from Primula vulgaris, assembly GCA_963920805.1. NCBI lineage: Eukaryota > Viridiplantae > Streptophyta > Magnoliopsida > Ericales > Primulaceae > Primula > Primula vulgaris. Next base: position 8,709,900 of record OY987221.1, on the reverse strand, counting down.
GTAAAATTAAAGTTATTCAGAAAGGACGATGAAACGATCGGTCACACAAACACATACAGATAATACCAGTACTTAATAAAATGCCCCTCATTCACCTAAACTTTTATTCTCTCTATTTATTGAAATACTATAAGTGATTCTTTAATAGCTATTAATTTTTGGCATGAATGATACAAACTTGAGTGATGTTATGGTTTCACTACCTTGCTAAGTTGTCGGACTTATAATCAGAGTGGTCTAAGTTTGCGAAACTATTTTTCTTAATACCTCCTTCACTTTCTATGCCGATATCTGAAACTTTCCCAGTGGAAGAATTTTCAAGTGAATGATTCTGTTTAAGGTATTCCCATGCCTCCTGAAGTTCCAGTGCATATCGTAGTTTATTTAACACGTGTTCCATTGATGGACGCTCGACTCCCACGTTACACGTACAAATCTCAGCAAGCTTAATGTATTCCTTCAAACATTCTGGTGAGACTTTGTTAATTAGCAAAGGATCAATTAATTTATCAATGGCATCCATTTCTATATTAATCTTGAACCATTGGACTAAATTCACCTGGTTTATATCGCCTGAATAGATAATTGGCGTCCTACGACAAAGTAGTTCTAATAAGACGACACCAAACGAATACACATCAGATTTTACTGAGAATCTTCCTCGTAAGACGTATTCTGGGTCCATGTATCCCACTGTGCATGCAACTAAAGGATTGAAGGAGGTACTTTGTAGATCTCGAGGTATCACAGTAGGAAACTTTACACTTGCAAGTTTAACTACCCAGTTTTGGTCTAATAAGATATCGCTTGGGTTGATGTTACGATGAATTATTTGACGGTTTGTGCCAGCATGGAGATAGTGCAGTCCCCGTGCAACGCCAATGGCGATCTCGAGCCTCTTTTCCCATGAAAACAGTTCATGATTGGATTGGTACAAATGATTATGGAGATCACCATTTACCATGAAATCATATACGGTTATTATTTCCTTTCTCTCTAGGCAGTAACCGATCAATGAAACAATATGGATGTACTGGACTTGGGAAAGAACTTGGATCTCAGCGTTAAATATGTCAAGATTCTCATTTGTTTTTCCGTCTTTCCATCTTTTAACGGCCACTTGAAGATGCCCGCTATCTACAAGGCCTCTGTATACTGTGCCATGGCTACTATTCCCCACCATCATGTTTTTGTCAAAATTCTTTGTAGCTGATCGAATTTCTGCTAGAGTGAAACGCCTAAATACCTGAATGGCTTTCCTTGTTATTGAGTCGCTATCTAATTGCCTTGATGGTCTATATTTACGATTCAAGTTCTTCACCTTATTTTCCCCAAAATTATAACCTTTAATTAATAATCGCGCTATATTCAAAGGTGAACGGGTGACTATTCCTTCGGGTGGAGGTATATTTTCTCCGGATGCTAACACAAGCTCCAGACTTCTCGTAACATCAGACATCGTAGGCCTTCCTTTAGGATGACTATGTAAGCATCTGTTTCCAACTTCTGCAAAGAGTTTCAGGCTATTGGTCGATATCTGCCCACTTAAAGAAGGATCAACAATTTGAGCTATGATTCCTTTTTCCATACATTGTTTAACCAACTGGGTTAGACTACATTCTTCTTCCTCAACTTTAAAATCCACAGGCGGCCTACCGCATAAAACTTCAAACAACACAACTCCAAAAGCATAAACGTCTGATTTCCTGGTTAATCTTTGAGTCAAGAAATATTGTGGATCCAAATAACCAAAGGTTCCTTTCACGTCCGTACTAACATGTGTTTGCACTTGGCCAGCGACTCCCATCTTGGACAACCCAAAATCTGATATTTTTGGAACCCAATTCTTATCCAACAAAATGTTTGTGCTCTTTACGTCTCTGTGTATTACTGCTTGTTCAGTACCATCATGAAGATAGTCCAATCCACGTGCAGCACCAACGCATATGTCGAGTCTTTGTTTCCATGTAAGATGATACATATTTTCACCTTTTTTGTTTCTATGATTATTATAAAGGTGATCAGCAAGTGTCTCATTGATCATGTACTCGTAAACTAGTATCATCTCATCGTCGCCATCCGAGTATCCGATTAGGTTGATGAGGTGGCGGTGCCGTAACTTATAAAGAGTCTTGACTTCTGTCCAAAACTCTTTTTCCCCTTGTCTGGATTCAGGATTTAACCGTTTAATGGCAGCAATTGTTGCTCCATCGTCGATGAAGCCTTTGTAAACGTTACCAAATCCCCCTCTCCCTATTAGCATCTCATCACTAAATCTATTGGTTGCTGATTGAATCTCAGATAGTGAAAAATGACGGAAAAAATCGGAAGGAGAATGCATTCTATGATTACAAACTTAAATAAATACAATTTAGTTCAAAATTCAAAGTGAGGTGGATAATCAGGGAGGATTAGTGAGGAATATGGTTCTTCAAACAATGGGATATTATCCTTGCGTGTAAAAATTTGAATCGATACATCATAGGCCTGGATTCATTGGATGACAAAAGGACAACAAAATGCCATGTTTTCAATAAATGGTTGGACAGCAGTATATAAAATCATTTCAATTCTGAATGATTTAATTGTAGATTAAGATTATTAACTGGCTTTCTGGTCAATATTGGGTGGTTTCTAAGTCATTGGTGCTTTGTAGTAAATAGTTAGCGAAAAAGACCCATGTTTTGTTCTGTAGGAGGACTTTAGCCTTCAATGTCATGGATAACAAATAGTTGGACCCAACACTTGGTGCAGGTTATCTGTCACCCTCATAGTTTGGACCACAGCATCCGCGTCTGTTTTATCAAAACATATTTTTTTTTAAAATTTGATAATTATGGTATAAAAAGTGGCATGCATCAATAACCTTATAAATTCTCTAAATTTAACGAAACACAATATATGAGTAATGCATATGATTCCCTAGATTAATACTCTATCCGTCCCTAAACAAATGTACCTTACGAAAATACGTATAATTTTGACCGATAATTTTTTCATATTTAAATTGCCGAAAAAAATTATTTCAAAAGTTAATCACGTAGTTTATGGTTAGAACTATATGATGAAAATTTCAATTTTTTCATTTCAGTATTTTTGATATGAAAATTTTGATGGTCAAAATTGCATGTATTTTCGCAGAAGATATTTGTTTATGGACGAATGGAGTATAATAGTAATAAACTATCATAGGGTCTACATTTTTGTGGTTGTAATATTGTTATGATTATTAAAATATAATAAATAAATAAAAAATTAATGTAGGGTTATTATAAGGAAATGAATAAATAACCTGAAATTTTGTGTAAATGTAAACAGTTTCTTACGACGTATAAAATGTGTTAGGTTTGAGGAAATAGTTGAGATAGCTGATACGGATGGTCTTTAAGGCTTTATAAATTACAATATAGAGTTATGAAAACTGTAATTTTCTCAATGGCTTTCACTTAAAAAATGTAACTAAAACGTTTTTCTAATAGCTTCACAAAAATTATAATAATATCGTGTTTGCGGGCGAAAATCAATAGTTTTCTTTATCTTTTCAGCAATTTTTTTTTATTAATTCTTGTACGAGAGTAAAAGGCTTTAAAGACATTTTCCCACGCTTTTTTTTCAGAACCAAGATTTTTGTATAGTTTTTTGATAGAGAAGAATATTCTATTTAATCACATATTGGTTTTGTTTACTTTTAGCTTTAAAGCAGTAAGATTTACTAACTGAATTTCATTGGCCAACTTTAAAAAATGAAGCTTTTAGTTTATGCTCAGAAAGTTGGAAGTTTTATAATGAATGAACATAAAATTTCCTATTGTCCCATTAAGCCACCTTATGTACTTAAAATCTGCAGCCAAATAAGCCCCAATAATGGTGTGTTGGGTATGCGGCCAGCGCCTCAGCGGTTCCCTTTCCTATTTTTTTAACAATGTAATTACACAAAGAAGTGAATGATGTGAGCTTAAAAGCTGAAACCACTCAATACCGTAATTTCTTGTTCTACTTCTTGGTTATTCTGTCATCCTTCCAATCCAATGCACATCTTCTGGTCTTTTTGTAGGCGGAGCCGTTTATACTCACGTATACATATGCAAATGTGTTGGCCACAAAAAAAAATACAAATATTAAGGTACATAAATTTTAGAAAAAAAATACTTAGAAAAATAATACAACATTTCTCCCTTCAATAGCTTCCTCACACATATACCTCTCCAGTGATTTTTTTAAAAAAATATTACTCAATTCAACTTGGTTTTATTACATATTAGTATGATATATGCTTATATTTTACTTTACAATTTTTTGAATGTCAACGTTAAAATTAATTTCATTACTTAACAAAACATGCTTGATATTTTGATAAATTGCATTTCTTTTTCTTTTATAAAAAAACATGTCAAAAAGGTATCAATTTTTTCATTTGAATCAGGCCTCATGTATCCTGGAGACGGCTCTGTATAAGCCGTCTCAGTCTAGCGAGATGAACAAAAATCATAAGCGAATATTGTACGGCTCTCAACTCGATCTCAAGATTACAAAAATTCTTTGTTAAGCTGCCTGGGATGAAGTTAAGAAACAGCTCTGCTTGATTCAAGTGCAATAGAAACAAACTAGTGTTACACTTTTCACCTGGAAATTTCCATTTATGTAGTAGTTAAATGTCCAGGGTTATTTTTGTGACTTCAAACTTAAGGTAAAAGAGCATATTTTAACACATGAGACAACCAAAAACCAAGCAGAGGTGCTGATTTAAGTGGTATTTTGGTGTTCCAAAATTTATAAATACTCAACACTTACTTGAGCTTAAATTTGTCGAAGATAATGGAAATTGAATATGGATTTGTATCCAGTCTTCGACATCATATGTTTTAGAAGATACTAAAAAGTCAGTCTATGGAACTTGTCATATATACTTGGTAATTGGCATTATTCCTTCATAATAGGAACAATGCAGACGAGTTAAAAGTAAGAGTTGTATTTTGTGGAATTTTCCAAACGCAGAAAAAGACTGCTTATGTTTGTTTGCTTTCTTTCTTTTACTTTTCTACAATAATTTCTTCATATGGTATTGGTCCCCTACTGGATTAGTTTTGTGTCCATTTGATCCCCAAAGTAGTTTTCCATCAATTATTTATTTCAGAATCTGTAAAATTAGTTGAGTTTGGTTCCTTGATAACTTATTAAAACTCGAAGATACTCCATATTCTAGTTCATTTTTTTAATTAGCAGTACCAAAATGCTACAAATTTTATTCTTGGGCTAAAATTTATATCTTGGATGATGCCAATTTTATCTCATAGATTCAGATATAAGCCAATTGATTGGTTTAAAAAAACAGCCAAACAAATATTTAATTAATAGTACTATTTGGTACCTCTCTTTCGTATTCATACCATGTTTGAAAAATATTGTTCTTTTCGTTACTTAATGAGAAGACCCCATAGAAAAGACGACTTTTCCTAAATTTTGGAGGTAATCTTTTTGGATAAAATGCAAACAACTCCCATAAACTATAGGCGATTTGCAAATACCCCCGATAAACTACATAATATGAGAAAATCCGCATTCAGTTTGTTGAGATGCCTATATACGAAGAAGCTACATAAAACCCAATAAAACTAAAACCACTAAACCAAGACAAATAAACGCTTGCAAATTAAGGAAAAATGACCATCTTTACAAAGCCTAAGACTTAATTATTAAAAATCAGAGCTGAAATGTTTTTAAAGATTAGTTATCCATGTTCAGTGTTGTTTACTCTTTATGTTTGTGGTCGATGTCCAACAATGTTTTATTAATTTGTACTAAAACTATTTAATAAGAAGCATAAATTCAAGTTCTTTTTGGTAATTTAGTCTGAAAGTATGTTCTAGACATTAACTTTGCCAAAAACTAAACCATCTAAATAGAGGTTGGATTTTTATACTACACTTTTTCTGAAAAAACGCACAAACCGTACATTTAATTTACGGTTTACAGAAATTATATGCAAACCGTACATTAAATGTACGGTTTACATGTATTTTTTTTTATTTTTTTTTTTTGTAATTTCAATTTGTAAAATAGGAAAAATATATAAAATATGCAAATCTATAATTCACTTAGCTATATATAATTGTTTGTTGTTTGTTTATATTAATTATAGAAATTATAATAATTGTTGATATTTGCCCCATTTTTTGCAACTGTTCGGAAAGGAAGCAACTGTTCGGAAAGGAAGCAAGCAACTGTTCGGAAAGGAAGCAACTGTTCGGAAAATTTTTCCAACGGGGCGCTGCCCCGCACCCCGCCCGCTGTCCTGGCAGCGGGACCCCAGCCAGGGGCTCTCTCCCCTTGGACCCCGCCAGGGGCTCTGCCCCTAGGACCCCGCCAGGGGCTCTGCCCTTTGGACCCCGCCAGGGGCTCTGCCCCTTGGACCCCGCCAGGGGCTCTGCCCCTTGGAACCCCGCCAGGGGCTCTGCCCCTTGGACCCCGCCAGGGGCTCTGCCCCTTGGAACCCCGTTTCAATTATTCATATTCAATTATACGTTGGCTCGACGAGCGTGCACTCCGCACTTCCCTAACTCGTTTCCGAGTTTAACGCATTATTGCATCGGCCTATAATAAATCACATTACT